>CABHPQ010135071.1:0-17069 GCA_902168405.1 Peromyscus aztecus
ACACAGTACCCATAAACATGCACAATGTCTATGCTTTAATTAACATTTAAACATAACTTAAATAAAAATCATTTCCACATGCTTTCTTACTACTTTGGTGACTTTTATAGTGTTATGTGGAGCTAGTAGTTTGCTCAGTAAGTGGGCGTTGTCAGATCCACATAGTAAATGAGAAGAAGGCTAGAATGAGAGATAAGGAAGTAGATGGGGGCCTTCGAACCCTATGTGAGACATAAAGGAGGTGTGCCCTCAAGTAAAACACCTTGCTCGGACTTCGCTCACTCGCTGTCCTTGGTTGTCATCTGCAATCAGAGTGCCTAGTGACACCCTCTTTGAGTCTGAGTCTGTGACATTGACGATGAGGGGAAGCACACCAGTTTTTAAAGATCTTTAGGTATCCACAGGGCTTGCGGCGAGGACCTAAACTACAGTGGGATGTGGAGCTCTAGAATCACACTGACTTGGAAACAATGTAGAATTAATTCATTTGCTTGTTGGGTGGCATTAGGAACAGATGTGACTCTCTAGGCCTCACTCTTCTCACCTGTACTTGGAGCTAACCAGGGCCATCAACATAAAGCACTCAGCACAATACTTGGCATGAAATAAGTTCTAATTTATATCAGCTATGGTTATTAATAATCATCATTATAGCTATTATGGCTGCTCATTAGACATTTCAAAAGTTATTGAATGGATAAATCAAATTGTTATGTTATCAGTGCTAAATATTTAATCCAAAATTTCTAAGAATAAATTGGTTCAGGTCTCTAGTCAGCCCTCAGGTGTTTTTATTGATGTGGTCCAAATGTGAGAACGCTTCTCTTAGTATGGAATTTGTGAAAAATTACACATTTAAATTTTACATTCATGTCTCTTCCTCTAATTTCTGTGCCATCACCAACTTATTGAATCAACAAATATCTATTAAACCATGAATACTGACAAGCCTTTATACTTATATTTATTAGTGTCTTAAGGGCAGGAAATAATTTTTTTCTTACAGTGCTATATTTAAAACATTATGTGGTTAAAAAAAAAAAGAGCACAACAGATCCCATAACTAAATAAAAAAAAGCTAGCAAGGTGAACCACTAAAATACAAAGTCTTTCAAGCATGTAATAAAACAAAGCAAATATAATAAAACTTTAAAAATTCCTAGTTTTATTAGAGATTCCTAATGTTAAGTGCTTAAAAATATATGCCATCATCTCACCAAATACAAACATATGAAGGTGAAAAATATAAATGTAACATATGCACAGTATTAAATATTGATCTTCACGGTGGCACTCGTGGGACTCAGTGACAAACAGAAGCCGCACAGCAAGGGAAAACTTCGTTCTAACCCGGCTGTGAAGACTAGATCGAGCTCAAACTGCCAGGAAGGGGAGCAGGCTCCGGCGCTGGCAATTTCCTGTATACTGTGGGCACTCCTCTAAACTGAAAAATTAGAAACATTTCAAGACAACTATGTGTTTCTCATTTTCTTTGGTTAAATTTGAAAAGTCTCCAGAGGCCAATGCTGGGTTTCTCTGGTGTACCCTAACTTTACAAAGAGCCTCATGATCAAGAACAAAAGAGAAATCAAAGATTTTTTTACATTACAAAAATTTCTCTCAAATTAGAAAGCATTTTTTTGAAAATTGGTTTGTTTTCAATTTATGGTTGTATTTATCCACAAATACTGGAGTCTCTCTTTTATAAGAATCAAGCTTTAATGTGGTTAAGTATGGAGTCTGGATGGTTGTATTCAGTTTCTTTCATGAGACTACTTTTCTGTCTGGCAAATTCTACTCACCCTTCAAGCTCAGACACCAACCCTTCTCTGAAGGCTTCCCACCCTCGGGTGCTGGGTGTTTGAGATCACTCTTTGCTCTCAGGGAACTGTATGAAGATAGTGTCTTCTGACTGTGTGTATTTGCACGTTGACGTTCAAGTTCATAGCACCTCATGAGCAGGAATTCTGTCTTGTTTTTCTTGGAAGTGTGTGACTTCTTCCTTTATAGTGGAGCCAAGAGCTCCTAGTAAAGGCTCTATTGATTGTTATATAATCAATGATTAAATGAATTAATAGATAACATTTTAATTAGCTAAAAATATTAGATCTAAAATAATTTGAACAGCTAGCCATGAAGAGCAGGATGTGAAGTTTTACTGCTGGGATTCTAGTATTGTCCAGGATATATATATATATATAAGTCCAAATCTCTGTTTAAATTGTGATCACCATTGTTTCTTTGCAAGTCATATCGAGATGATAAATTCAATTTGGTTTAATATATGTCTGCATTCTAAATTGCTTTTGTCCATGACTTGAGATATTTCAAGGAACTCTGGAAGCATTTCCAAGGAGGCTCTGAATTTGGGTGCTCCACAGTGTTCTGAATTGCTCTACCAGGAAGACCGACAGTATCATAGAATCTTATTAGACAATCTGTACTTTCTAAATATTATACCCCCATACTTCTTGTAGGTACTAACAGGTTATCTTTGAAATTATTGTTTAGTTCAATGTGCTTATTGGCATCCTAAATGCTCTGAGAAGTTCTGGATAAATCAGTCTGGTTCAGTTCATTTATTCAAAGGTACCCAGTCTTATTTGATTGGGGAATTCTAATTTTTTTTTCAGTATGATAGTAATGTTTCACAGGTCAATAAGGTTCTAAAGAAGCAATTTACGAAACATCACCTATAAGTGTACTCCACTTCAGAGACTGGGCCACTTCTGCCCAAAGATGTGGTCTGTGTTTTTGACCTCCCTGTTTCTGCTCATGTTTGAAACACTATTTCAAACCCTCGTGTCTATGTTCTAACTATTTTTTGAAAGCCTAACACAATGTCCATTCTCTAGGAAATATTTTTATCAGCCTGTGAGTTCCTGTAACGATTCTCTACCACTTTCTCGTGGCTTTTAAATTTTATTTCCCTATTGTCATTCTACAGTCCCATTCCCCTGCTGTTGAACACTGGGTTTGCATCTGAGGTTTGAATCTCTGCTGCGCATGATCTTCCACCGGGCCTGTCAGTCAGGGACTTGGAGGGAACATGGTTGCCCTTAGATGGTTTCAAATGAAGAGATTCTAACAAAGTGCCCACTGGCAGAGGTGAGGAGAGGGTTGAGCAGTGGAAGAGAGCCCCCCCAGAATGCAGCAGAGGTGCACTAGGCTGGGGTGGGGGGAGGGGACAAAAGACCAGGTGAGCAGGCTTGCAGGGAGGGAGGCCTGCCTGGAACTGTTGCCAAGTCCCCAGAGAGATACAGCTGCTGGGGGAAGAAGGAAGAAGGGACATGGGACAAGTGGCCCAGTAACGCTCCTTCAGCCTCTGATATCCTGGATCGACCAGCACGAGCTTGCAAGACAGCCAGGCCAGCTGTCTCTAAGGCTCCTGGGCATAGAGCAGGGATGGGGAATGGTGGATATGCATGGAAGAGACATCAGCGGAGTAACCAGCACACTCAGAGTCAAACCAGGTGTGACAGGCACCTACCTCGCAGGGCTATATTGATTAAACTAGCAAACACATAAAACACTAACATATTTCACAATGACAGATTATCCATTTTAGCTACTCATTATTCTTATTACGAAAAACTATGATAAATTATTATCTAAAAGCTAACAGAGGAAAACACCATGTCTTACTATTGTGTCACCCTTGGGTTTTTTGTTTGTTTGTTTGTTTTGGGTTTTTCGAGACAGGGTTTCTCTGTGTAATTTTGGTACCTGTCCTGGATCTTGCTCTGTAGACCAGACTGGCCTGGAACTCACAGAGATCGGCCTGGTTGTGCCTCCTGAGTGCTGGGATTAGAGGCATGCGCCGCCACCGCCCAGCTTTTTGTTTGTTTGGGGGTTTTTTTTGTTCTTTGGTTTTTTTGGGGGGGGTTGTTTTGTTTTGTTTTGTTTTGTTTTTTTGGGTCTGTCACCCTTGTACATCCAGCATAGAGACAAATGTCACCACTGCTGATGGAGGTCACAGAGCAAGGGACAGGCAGATATTTTGAACAGAGGTGACAGGGAATGTTTGGCTGTTTTGTTTGAAGTTTTTAGTCAATCTGACCTTGGCATAGACCCAGCACACTAAATTTGAGACCGTTCTTGCTTCAAACTGTCCCTGCTCTGCTTAGATGATCAGAGGCCTTTGTGCTTGCCTTTGTGTCTGTGGAGGTGGAAACTGCTGAAAAGCCAGCTTGCTCTGAGCTCCCGGAGCCATGGGGGAAGTGGCAACCACTGGTTACACTTTTAGTCTCCCGTGCCCATTTGGTGGGTGTCGCTATTTCATTTTGTGTTGAACCTCTGTTGAACCTGTGTGGAACTTCGTGTGTATGTTTACACACAATGTGTTTGTTGGGCTCCATTATGGCATTTTTGAACATTGTTGATGCTTGACCTTCCTCCCGCTTCTTCTCAGTGGTCCCCTGCCCCACCCTCACCCCTCAGCTGCCTTTCCGCTTTCATGTCAAGTGTGTTCTTTTACCACCCACTCCCTTCAAAACCTCATTTACCCCCTTTGCAGTCCTTTTTCTAGCCTCATGATCAATAACTGCAACTACTTTCATATATATATTTACATATTATATATGCACATATTATATAATATATAATGGCAAACATATATAAAAAAGTATTATGAGCTATGATCCACATACGAGAGATAATATGCATTACCTTTCTTAGTCTGATTCACTGATTCACCTCACTTAATACAATCATTTCCAGATCCATCCATTTTCCTGCAAATCTTATAATTTCATTTTTCTTCACAGCTGCATAAAACGTCATTGTTTCTATGTGCCACGTTTTCATTACGCGTTCATCTGTTGATGGACATCTGGATTGGCTCCATTTCTTTCTCATTGTGAACAGACAAGCAGCAAATATGCTTGTACCAGGATCTCTGTAGTTCGGAGTCTTTCTGGTGCATGCCCAGGAGTAGTAAAACTAGGTCCCATTTTGAAAGAGTATTAAAGATGGCCCACCAGAGGCGAGGCCGGGAAGGTTTGTATCTCCAGAAGCACTCTGCTTTATTACAACCCCCCAGCACCTGGTTCCTGCTGCCCTGGGCTCACGGATTAGGGAAATTGCCGGAATAATCGGAATAATCGGCAGTGCTATTTTCATGTCAAAGAAGAACACAGGGAAGAGCTGTTCTCCAGGCTGACGTGAGAGAGGCCCTCCTGGGGCTGCTGCCCTGGTACGGGAGGAGGCCCCTTCCTGGGAGCCCGGACTTACCATAGGAAGGTAGGTGGGGCACTCCTGCGGCTCTCTCCCTGGGCTCCCGGAGGGTGACAGTTCTGAGAACCCAGTCATAAGGCAATGGCACTGAAGGTCACCCTGCTAGAAGATTCCAGTACTGACATCAGCAGCTGCAGGTGGGAACTTCCTTCAACGAGGGGTAACTTTCTTATCTGGGTTTCAGCGTACTAAAATTAGTGAGGACATTTATCCCCTAGATTCTGTGAGATCTCTAAGTAGTTACTCACATTTCTATCCTTGTCTGCTGGGAAATCATGACATAAAGTACAACTGTGAACATGTAACTCCCTGGTAACTGTGGGCACAAGCCTCGTGCTCTCCTGGTGGCCGGGATGCTGGGTTCTCTTCCTTTTCCTGCAACAAACAAGCATTTTATTTCTTCACAAGGCCCACTAGAGCACTGTTTGAGCAACTGCGCATGCCCAGAGTTAGGCATCCTCTGTAGATGAGCTGTAGTTTCCTCTGCCAAAGAGTGGAAAAAACAGGCAGCAGGGTTTTTTTTAGCTTATGCTGGCAATAAAAATGACTTCTTTATATCAGTGTGGTACCATCCATGATTTTTTTTTTTTTTGTTATGTGTAAAAGTGAAATTCACTTTGTTTCAATACAGGAAAACTGTGAAGTCTAAACTACCGAAGCTACTTTGACAGCGTCACTGTATAAAATGGCTTCGCTTTGGCCATGCTATCGTTCTCTGGGGTTTTAGTTATTCATGGTTTACCAAAGGCTGGAAATATTAAATGGAAAAGCATAGAAATAAGCAATGCACACGTTTTAAATTGCTCACTATTTTTGAGTAATCTGATGAAATCTTGTGCTGGGCCACTCAACCCTGTGTAGGACACGGATTTTGTCCATGTATCCATGCCATATATGCTACCAATCCCCCAGATTGCTCAGTATCCATCTCATTTATCAGGACAACTATTGCAGTGTCCTAGTAGCTGTATTCAAGTAACCCTTATTTCATTCAGTAATGGTTATCAACCAACAAGCAAACAAAAAGTAGGAAGTAGTAGGCTGGCAATTTAGATATGACAAAGCGAAGCTGTAAACAGCCCCTTTAAATGAAAAGGTGAGCATATAAAAGGATGCTTTGAGAGAAAGTGAGGGCCCTGCTCATATAAATTATTGTTATAACTGTACTATTTTATTATTAATTGTTACTGCTCTCTTACTGTGTCTAATTTATAAAATAAACTTTATCATAGGCATGTACATACAGTTAAAAAAAAGGAGAGTATACAAGGGATTTGGTAGTGTCTGGGTTTTCTAGCATTTACTAAGTGACTTGGAACTCCCCCCCCCCAAGGGTAAGGGGCTTTGACTGTTGTGAACAGCTTACTGGTGAAATCAGGTTATCTAAGCTAGCCTGTCCTTTAAGACAAGAGATGGAAGCTCTTCGCTCTTTTTCTGTATTCTTGATAATGCCATAAAATTGAGCTACTAAATCCTTAAAAACCTTCCTGCAGGAAAATTAAAAACAAATAAATGACAAGTCTTTGATTTGCTAGACTATTCTTTGAAGAATTGATTGCTGACTTCAAGGCAAATTCTCATCTTGGTAGCAGCCCTCCAAGCCCACTTCCAATCCAGAGTTTTATTATCCAGCCTTTTATCCCCTGCCCAGCCCCTGCTCAGAGATCTCCGAGCTTTAGGGAAATGAAGTTCACTCAGAGGTTGGTATTTTTGATCTAAGAATTTACCTTTGATATGCCTCAATTCCTCTCTGACAAAAGAAGAAAGGGAACCCATAAAAAATGTTTTGTGTAGAGAGTCCTTTGCAAAAGTGTTTGCAGCATTGACACAGGTAGAATACCAATGATGGACATTTGTAACCCACCATGCACCCAGTGATTCTTGCTCCTTGCTGCGTTTTCTGGGTACACTGAGCATTATCAAACTTATGTTCTTCTTTTTAATGGGAAGAATCCCAAACACCAAACAATAAAGTGCCCAGTTTGGAGTGTTAGAAAGAGGACTGGGACTCAGGAGTCTCTACCCAAATACACATATCACAGTTTCATGCTGTTTCTGCTATGATGCCTCCACACACAAGAGACTTGAAGGCCAAACATGTCAACAGGAGGAAGAGCAGGCATTCAAGTAGTGAGCCGCATGTTACCAAATATTTCCACAAAGATGACATCACTGCTTTCTCACAACAGCCCTGTGAGATCAACAGGGTAGGCATCATCAGCCCTGTTCTACCAACGAGGAAAAGGTAACACGTAAGAAGGGCTAATGAGTTAGCAAGTTTCCATACCTAAATATTGGACAAGGAATGTGAAAATAAAGTATCTTTCACATCAAGAAATCTAAGAACAGGGTGACTCCAGGTGAGGGCAACTTAAGTTTCTGAAAGCAATGGGGCTTGTGAGGCTTCCAGGATTTGCAGGTCCAGCTGATATATTGCAGCAAGCCTCTTAGGAGATATGACTATAGGACCTGTTTAGTGGAGTGAGACACCCAGACCTGGCTAGACCTGTGTAAATGAATGCACATCCAATCTAATCAAAAGTAAGAGATTTACCTCACAGAATAATTTTTTTTTTTAAGCAAAGAAAATTTCACAGTATTTTTTTGCAACAGGGAAGAGTTCCTGGTTATTTACGTGCTTTGTAGAATGCTGATTCAGCATTTAGGTATCATGTGCACTGATTGAAGAGAAGACAGCTCAAATCAGGAAGATAGCTCATGCTATGACTTCAGTCATTACCCCATTTCAAACAGAATCCATTTCATTCATTAGTGGTGGCTTGGAACACCAAGGCTGGCACTCTAGTGCTTTGATGGTCATATGGACTGAGAGATAATCAAGACAATGCAGTTTCTTCTCTCCCACCACTCAATAGTTTAATTTCTATGTAGGCTCAAGATTATAACTTCTAGTTGTTGTTTTTTTTCCCTTAAGTCTGAATACCAAGACTCAACCCTCTTCGGTGGTGACTGAAGATCCCAGGTTCTTATCGTTGCCTCTGTTCCCAGAACGGCACTCTCTGACGTCCCATCCTCCCAAGAACACTGACCTTCATCTCTCTGAACTCCAGAATGGCCTCATCTTTTAGCACTTAAGACTGTAAGAGAAGCAAAGTGAATGCAGGAATAAGGATGCTGCCATTCATGGTTGAGAGCACAGACTGTACAAGAAAACCCCATAATTCAATCTCAGTGTGGCTACTTACTAACTGCAAGGATGAATATACTCATCCCTCAGTATCCATGAGTCATTGGCTGCAAGACCCCAGGGAAGCCACTATCACAGACACTTTAGTCCTTTATGTAAAATGGCACAGTATTTCCCTATAGTTTATGCACATCCTCCTGCATCCTTTAAACTCTCTCTTTCAGTTACATGTGATACTAAATATAAGGCAAATGCTTGGTAAATAGTTGCTATTCCAGTTTTGAGGAAATAACAGGAAAATACCGTTACATTGTTCAGGAAAAATGTGAGTTTTAAAAATTTCCAATCCCCAGTTGGTTTGAGTTTGGAAGGGAGGGGTAGGGAGGGATAGCCATTTAGCGTTCACACAGGAGAACCTGGGTAACCATGGAACATGAAGGTATCAATATCTAGGTGATTATTACAACAATGTTTAGGCATTGCTATTTATATTTAGGCTATTTCAGCTATCTATTGATCTGAAGTAGACAAATTCCATTCCTGAGAACTTCCAGACAGAGCAGTGTTCATCTCCATGGGGTCAAGCTAAAATGTTGGGACAGTCCTTTTAGGGAAATGTCTCCTAGCTCATTTGTAGTACAAATGAGCAAAAACAAAATGAACAAAAGATTTCATTCAATCAGAACAAAAACTAAATGACTCAATAAGAGAGATTAGATAGATTATGTGTGTCTGTGTCTCCTCACCTCTCACCCCCTCACATACACACACACACACACACACACACACACACACACACACACGCACACGAACACACACCATGTGAGAGCACAGTGACAAGGTAGTCATCTATAAGTCAGGAAACGAGCCTGTACTGGAAATGGGATTAGACTTTGATTTTGAACTTCTAAATATCACCATAAGAAAATACATTCTTACTGTTTAAGCCACCTACACTGTAGCATCTTGTTATGGACATCTGAAAAGATGAATGGAGCCCACACTAGTTATATGTCTCTTGATGAAATAATCCTCCTCAACTTCACTTTTCAAATGCAAATAATATAGTGATGCCTTGTAAGATGGTCACAGTAATCAAGTGAGACAATGCACTTGAAGAACAACACTTATTTTTATAACCCATTCAGTTATCTAACAAATGTTGTTTGAATATGTGCTTTCTTTTAAGCATTGCTCTGGCTTCTGGGAATCCAAGGACGGTCAAGAGAAATAAGGGACTCACTGCTGGTGATAAGTAAGCAAACAAACATGATAATTGGAAATAACCAGTGTTGAGAAGTCACATGCGAAGAATACTTAGGATATGAGGTTAGGGCCTCTCTCCTTGAACAATGTATTTGAGTTGAGAATAAAAGAATGAAAGAAGGCAGGTGGAGAATGGGATTTAAGTACATCAAAGAAAGAAAAGGAACCGCCTGTGTTCTGTGATGAGAGGGTAGAATTAGGCAGGAACCAGAGTAGACAACCGCCGGCTCATGCATTTGCGGGAGTCACATGCTCTGTTATGGGATTTCGTGAGATCAGCAGGCTGTCAGGTGGAGAATGCATGATAGAGAGCATGAGCAGAGGTAATGGCGTGTGCTGGCCGACTGCTCTGCCAGCTCAGTGCAGAGAGGATAGTGACTTAGAACTGAAGAAGAGCGTTCAGACAACAACTTGTATGGGAAAGAGAGCTGACAGACTTCGTGGTGTGCTTGAGGAGGGCGGAAGGGAGAAATCAAGGGAAAGTCCTGAGCTTTAGCATGGAGAGCAGGGAGGGGGAAAGATCGGGGATGTGGCCATTGCGGATTGTGCTCTAAGACTGCAAACACACAGCACGCTGGCATAACAGAGAAAAAAACAAAAACAAAAACAAAAACAAATATCATTTCCTCAGAAAGACGGAGCGAGCCGGGCGGTGGTGGCGCACGCCTTTAATCCCAGCTCTCGGGAGGCAGAGGCAGGCGGATCTCTGTGAGTTCGAGGCTAGCCTGGTCTACAAAGCGAGTTCTAGGCCAAGGCGCAAAACTACACAGAGAAACCCTGTCTCGAAAAACCAAAAAAAAAAAAAAAAAAAAAAAAAAAAAGACGCGGTGAACAAAGCAAGGAACATGAGTGAAGGAGTTAGTCACTGGTGGAAACGTTACATTTCTTCCACTCTAGCAGCAAACAAACAAAAACAAACCAAAACACAATCAACTGTGCTCCCTCGAGCACCCAGCAGGCTTCAACTGCTTGAATGTAGCCCAGAAGGGCAGTGAGCTGGTTCATGGAATGCCGAAGGAAGTTCTTGTGTTAACAGTGACGGACGGGGAGGTAAGAGTCAGAGATAATTGCAGGGAAAGGTCGTTTAAAGTGTGTGAGGAAGGGTGTGAGGACAGAGGTGAGTATAGTAAGTAGAAAAGTGATGGGGTCCGCAGACCGGACGCTCTGATAAGGTGTTCGTCGGGAGTGGAATGTTTGCCATCAGGGTGGGCTCACCATCGGTGACAAAGTCTGGGTTGTGACCCTGGGTGTGGCAAGAGGTGAAAAGGATGAAGAGCAGAGAGGCCATGGATTTAGAGTCTGTTTGTGGGCATGGTAAGCCACCCAGAGAGTATGAAAACAGGAGGAGGGGACCATCTAGGGCTCCCAAGCAAAGTCTTCAGTTCAAGAGAAGGATGAGTGCCTGTGGGTGGGAGAGGCCGATACTGGACAATCACGAGGCACCTGTGGGAAGGAACAGTTTTGAGAGAGATTAGGGACAAATAGTTTAAAACACTAACAAGAATATTTAAATATATTCCTCCCACTTCCTAGCCTGGAGACACACTTGGTGTGAGCTAGAACCCAGCCGTGGGTGGTTTTAGGGGAAATGGTGGGCACAGGGAGAAAGCTAGGTTTCCACCAGGCCGGGGTAGGCAACAATCAGAGCACTGAGGGTGTAAAGCAGCTTATTGACTATACTTCTAGTTCTGGAAGATGCCACAAGAGTTTTGTTATTATTATACATATAGTACATATTCATGAAATGTTTTAGTAAATGATACATAATTCACCAAGCTGGACCATAAGTATCAATTACTCGGTTAAATTAACCATTGTACTGTGACTAAGAGTGAACTACATCCTCTCCGAATACAGTTTTATTAGATATTTTATTTTTTAGATCAAGACCACATCTTAGAAGTTAGCACACTAATAGCAATGCCGTCACTTTGTGGAAAGGAGAAACACAAGAAAATGTACACTGATACATCTTGAAAAGGGTGAGGAATCAATAAAATGAGACTCAGTACCACAAGGTTGAGGGCTTTGAGAAAATGGCTCTCATATCTAATGATAAGACAGGAAATGCTGCATAAAGTTAGGCTCTCTAGATGAAGGGATAGTGTCTAAAGAGCATAAAATGCAAATGCCCTAGTGTGGGAGGCCAGCTCCCACCTTTTAAAAGGGTTCTTATGAGGAGGAGAGAGGGATAAGAAACTTTTAGATAGAAAGATAGTGAAGAAGAGAAAGACAGAAACACAGGATAGCTTCTAGAGGACTTGGATCAAAACCCAATGGTCCCTTCTGCCTCTTCAAAAGGGCTTTTTATAACAATGCCAAGAGGCAGGACAAAAACTTCCCCCTTGCTAAATCAAAGCACACCACAGAGCCAAGTGTAGACCCTTCCAAACACCTAGTAACCACACCTGTGGTCAAATCACCCCCTTATGCAGCCCTGTTGGGTAAAGCAAGCTCAGATTCTCAGACCCTGAGTAAGTGTTCACTAGGAAACCTCTGTGGATCTCTACACCCTAGTTGCTATTTAAACCCCAAGTCCAGCAGTATGGAGAATTATGAGGCAATGAAAATACTGTGGTAGTTCTTGAATGAAAGCTGGTTGGGAAGCATTCAGCATGGGAGAACTGAGTAGAATTAGTAGAGCTAGATACTTGTTCCCATGGGTGTTAGAAGTTGCTGTTTACATTAGCTCATGTGAAAAAAAAAATGACGACAGTTTTGGAGGACAGATTTGGGGATCTGACTTGTATTCAAGGAAAGATAGAGATCCTGCTTCATCTGGCAAGAACATGAATGCTCATGCAGGTAAGTAAGTAGCCTGGTGATGTTAAAGGAAGAAGGAAATACAATGAGTCAGCTACAATATGATGCTACTTATAAAGGAAGTTTATCAAACCAAAGAAATTGCCTTTCAGATACTAGGACCCAAATTAACCAAGAGAACATTGCTTCGCTCTTACTGTATTCATTTTTTACATACAGAATCCTCAAACTACTCATAAGAACACTTTGATTGTGGCATCCTCTGTTTTTTCCAGATGGTAGGATCAAATGTGACTTTGAATTCCTAAGATAGATGATATGTTAATTTTGAAATTAAAAAAAAAAGTTTACTTAAAGTGGCATCGACAATAAGACCAACAACAACCTCAAAAACCTCTAATATCTTGGTTAAAAGTGGGCAAAGGACTTGCTTGCACAGATAGACATTTTTCCAAAGGGGTATTCAGAGGCCTAGTGAGCAAATGTAAGGTACTCAACACCACCAATCATTCAAGAGATAAGGTGTACAGAAAGATGCTCCCATCAGTATGGCCCTGATTAGCAGAACAAACCATAGCCTTTTGGGAGCTGTGGAGAAATAGAAACTTTGTGAATTGCTGGAGGGAAGGTAAACCAGTATAGCAAACTGTTAAAATAGAGAACAGTGTGGCAGTCCCCATCCCAAAACTAAACATTCACTCGCCATGTGGTCAAGCAGTTCCACTCTGGAGGAGCATGTCTAAACGAACTAAGCAGGGACTTGAAGAGGTATTTGTACATTCAGCTTCGTAGCATTATTCACAAAATACAAAATGGGGGAGGCAACCTAAGTGTCCACGGACAGATGAGTGGTCTATCCATATGATGCTTTTCATTCAGCCTTAAAAAGAAATCAAATTCTGAGATATTTAACGGCGTGGATGAACCATGAAGAAGGCCAAGTGAAATGAGCTAGGCATAAAAGGACGCACATTGCGTACCGTTTAACGCACAGTGTGCACAGGGTTCAAATTCAGAGGGCTGGGAAGTACAGTGAGAGTTGGAAGGGGCTTGGAGGAAGAGATGCGAGTGTGATGTTTCTTTCTGCGGAAATGGAAATGTTCTGGAATTGGATAGGGGTGGTGGTTACACAACATGATTGTGTGTAACATCACTGCTGAGCTGCACATTCAAAATTGTAAGTTTTTTTTAAAAAAGTCATATTTTACCACAAATCTAAAAAGACTGATTAGAAATTGACTAGGAGAGCTAAACAAGTTTTCGGGTGGGGTTGAATTGGCTGATTGGTGGTGGGACTGATCTCAGATCTGTGTCTTTCCTTATCTGGGTGTGTAATCTGAAAAAGAAGTCAACGTGACACAAATGTAATATGCAGCTGACGCAGCCTTGAGAGGTGTGGCACACACAATCAAGACAGGGAAATAACTGAAACCTGACTCAGAGATGCTCAAAATACTGACTGCATGGCAGTAATTCTAGAGAAGAGGGAGGGAGTCACACCAAGTCAATGCTGCACTACAGCTCATTTGTCCACACTGGTTGGAACGAGCTGAGGCGTGGCGGAAAGAACGCTGAGGTGGTTTCAGAGTCAGAGATCCTGAGCTCACACCCTAATTGTGTCTCTCCACGGCTGAGTGGGGGAAGCACCCCCACAAATTCTGGATAAGGGACATATACAGGCTAAGAAGGATCAGCAAGGCTTTTCATGAGAGAAGAATTAAGTCAATAACTTGAGTCCCCCAGGAAGGAAGATCCAGGCCATGGTGCTGACATGGGTTGGGAGTTTAAGGAAAGGGGAAACTTGGAAAATGTGCCCTGGGAAATGTGATGGAGAGCGACCAGGATTAGTAAGGATTTTTGGGCGGCACCCAGGCCCTTCAGAGATTAGATAAGGGGATCCTGTAGCCAAGCTAATCACAGCTGTTGCTTGACTTTCCACAGTAACACTGGTTGGTAATGAAGGGCAAAGACAAGGGGTGGGGGGAGGTGGCAAAACAGATACAACATTTGCCCTGCAAACATGAAGACGCACATTCAGATCCCCAAAACTTACCCTAACCTGGACACGGCAATGGACATCTGTAATCCCAGCGCTCCTGTGGCAAGATGCGAAGCAAGGACAAGAGAAGTCCTAGAAGCTCATGGGTCAGATAACCAAGCTAACAGAGAGTGACAAGAGACCCCAACAAGATGCCATGCAAGAAATGACACCCACGTACTCTGATCTTCGCATGTGCACTGGGCATTCCTGTGATTGCAATGATCCCTGTTGAGGATGGCGTTTTATTGAACATATTCTTGGCTTAATTAACATCCAAAAGACCTTGGATAAGCGCAGTAAAGACTATGACGGCCAATCATACAGAAATTTTTGAAGGCAAATGTCTAAAGAAAAGATTTAATAGTTTGTACATTGCTCTTTAATTTCTGGATGTTAAAATTTGGAAAGAGACCTGTTGGGGAATATTACTTTAACTATGTAAAGATGTGTTACATTTGTTTATGCTGCATTTGTTTAATTATGTAAAGATGTGTTGCTGTTTTACCTTGCCTACCTAAGGCACCTGATTGGTGTAATAAAAAACTGAATGGCAAATAGCTAGGCAGTAGAGGGATAGGTGGGGCTGGTGGGCAGAGAGAATAAGTAGGAGGAGAGAAGAGAAAAGAGAACAAGAGAAGAGGAGAGATCAAGGGAGCAAGGGAGGGAGGAAGGGAGATGCCTAATAAATTCCTTAGCTAGCTAGCTAGCTATCATCTATCTATCCATCCACCTACCTACCTATGTACTCCATTGATTCTGTTTCTCTAGAGAACTCTGCCTAATTCACAGAGTATTTAGTTGGTCACCACCAGCCAGTCAGACATGGAGGTAAGAAATGCAGAAGGAGAAAAAGGTGAAAGGCTCCAAGGCAAGATGTGGATGAAGAGAACAGGCTGATATAGGTTGCAAGAGCTAGAAAAAAGCGAGCATAGGATAGGGCTGAGTATTCATAACTAATGGTGGCTGTCCATGTCATGATTTGGGAGCTGGTTGGTGACCCAAAAGAAGGCCTGATAGAGAGAGCAGCTTTGTTGTCCTGGGGAGAATTGACCTTGTGCAAATGATGACTGAACTGCTAAAAGTTACGGCACATCGCAGCCAGTGTGGTGTGACTCAAGAGAGAAAACAATTCTATTATTGGGATTACTTGAGTGACCAACTCTATCTCAAATGTTTCTTATCTTTCCTATACTGTCTGAATAAATGTTGATTCACTGTTCTAATATGCACTCAAAGTCGACAAAAAGAAAGTTTGCCATGAGTTTTCTTGGTGTAGCTCTGATTTTTAATGTTCTAGGTACAGCAGCATGCTAAAACCATGATGATGATGATGATGATGATGATGATGATGATGCATATGGCACAGCACTGAAGCTCTCCTGTCTGCTGAAATATACTGACTGCCTTTGATCTTAGCTACCTCTCACTAAAAGTGTCACTTTGGCATGTCATATCACTGTTTCCTTACTAGTAAATTGTGAACAATCTCAGTCCAAGGGTCCTTAGAGGATTAAATGAGATAATGCATATAGATAGAGTCCTTAATATAATATCAGCAAATAGAAAGTGATCAATTAATTTTACTTCTTGCATTAGTGCAAGCCTCAGTCTTTCCTATAATTCACTCTTAGGGTTTCAGTGAACTTCTACCTGCTAAGTTGCTCCACAAGCCACAAGTTGGTATAACTCTTAGAATATGAGATATGAGGCAGGCACAATTACCTCTCTCTGTGTGCTTCTCTCTTCTCTCCCCTCCCCCCTCATCTCTCTCTCTCTCTCTCTCTCTCTCTCTCTCTCTCTCTCTCTCTCTCTCCCTGTTTTTCTCTCTTCCTCTTTCTCCCCTCATACATACTCTTAAACACCAAACTTTGTAGATAGATTCCATTAAGACAGACATTCTAATAAAAACCAACCAAAGACTCTGTGGATTAGGCAGTTCTCTAGAAAAACAGAATCAAAGGAGTGCATAGGTAGGTAGGTAGGTAGATGGATGGATGGATGGATGGATGGATGGATGGATGGATAGTAAATAGATAGATAGATAGATAGATAGATAGATGATAGATAGATAGATAGATAGATGATAGACACATAGACAGACAGACAGAGAGATAGACAGAAAACAGATAACAGACGACAGGCAGACAGATGGATAGACAGAAAGGCAGACAGATAGACAGATAAGGAATTTATTAGATTGGTGTACAGGCTAGTGGCTGGGTAGTCTAACAGTGGCCTGATAGCCATCTGCTCATTAAATGACTGTTCTTAGTGGTTCCCTATAGGTGAGGGATGCCTCAGCAGTCCCAGTCCAGCCCTAAAAGCCTGGACGAGTCCTGGAGAGTCATTGCTATTGTGTCTACATTGGAAGGCAAATAAGCTGAAGTCTGGTAGTGAGGGACTGCAGCAACACCCACTTAGGAAGAAGAAGCAGAGTAGACAAGAGCACAGTGTTTTCCTGGGGTCTCTTTCTGTCTGGGCTGCCCTCAAGAAGGTGTCTCTGATGTGGGTCTTCCTACTCAGACTTCTTTGGAAATGCCCTTGCAGATGCTTTTCCTGGATGATTGACAGCTGTCTGATGCTGCTTTAGAATTCCACTGAACTGCCATTTTTTTT
>CABHPQ010135073.1:0-23157 GCA_902168405.1 Peromyscus aztecus
TGATAATAGCTATGATAAAGGCATCTGCAGGGCACGAGGGAAGCACAGAGCAGGAGCCCTTACACCATGTGAGTGCTACCGAAAATCTGATTACAACAGAGCCCTGTTAAGAACACACAGTGTACAAAAGGCGCGTATGTGATCACAGACAGACTTGTGGACTAAGCGGAAATCTCTCAGTTATGACTGGAGGGTGGGAAGCGGCAGTGGAGATTTTTAATTGCCAGAGACATGTGAGCTGATAGACTTTATTTTTTTGAAGTTTACTCTCACCTTGGGATAGAGTGCAAATGTAGGCATGACGAGATCAGAGACAGGATACAGTTAGATTTCTTAGTAAATGGTAAAATTCTGACTTTGGCACTAAAGTGATATTTATAATTATGTCAGGTTTCTCAAAATATAAACACATAAATGCTTGGTAATGTGGGTGGGCATTGAAGAATAGATAAAAGGTATGAGAAACTCCTTATTTTTCTGAGATACATTACTTGGTGGTAATAGACACATTTTGGGAAGAATTTCATATATTTGATATAAACGGAATTGTAGATAATATTCTATATTTAAACATGTTAAAATACTCTGATAAACTTGAATAAATTCCCAGACTAGAAATTCTTTTTCTCACAGTTCTGGAATCACACATTTTGAAATCAGTACCAGTGGGCCACATTAAGGGCCAGGGGAATTCCCAGAACCCTCTTTAATGAGCTGCAGGAGAGCCTTCCCTTCTTTTCTTTCGGATTTACTTATGTTTTTTTTTTTTTTTTTAAATTGTAAAAGGATAAGATTTCTGAATATGTACATTTATAGCATTTGACAAAATCTTCTCTCAGGCTAATAAAAAAGGCATCTCTTTACAGTGGCCCGTAGACGAGAGGAGGTTGAGACTGGGGCCATCCAACATGATGAGATGAAGTGGCTCATGAAGCTCAGCCATAAACTGATCGTTTTTATTGCCTCTTCTAAGGGTCAGGGAGCACCGTGGAAGAAAGGACAGAGAGAATGGAGATGCTGGAAGACAGAATGAGGTAGAGAAGTCTGATCATCTCGATGATACTACACAACCAATGTCATAGCATATAGCTACGTCATAGCAAACCCACAGCAGCTATGGTTACTTGCATAGGATAGGCACAAGAAAGGTCCTTTCAACAGGCAGTAATGGATAGGGGAAGGGCTCATAGGGCCCTACCGCTTAATGCTAAATTGTTGGCTAGTGATGGACCCTGGGAGAGATGGAGCTATTGTCCTCAGTTATGTGCCCAATAGTGGACCTGTCTGGCTCCAAAGAATAATTCTAATTCCATGGCCACATAGACACCCTAGTCAAGTCCAGAGACATACAAACAGAATAAAGAGAAACAGCTACAGAAATAGATGAGGAAAGAAGATGGGCGGACAAAAGAGGGAGGGGGACTAGACAGTATAGGGACAACAGTAATCGGAATGCATTATACACGTGTATGCATTTAAAATTAGTAAAAATTTACAAAGCTGACAAGATGATTTAGTCAGGTTAAAAAAAAAAAGAAAGAAAACATTATTTTTCCGTGGTTGCCGGGGGCATCATAACTGCCTCTTTAACAAACCGAGTGAGAATGTTTTCATTGTTTCTTCCAGCTTTGCTCACTTGGCATTTCTTGGCTGTGACCACTTCACTCTACTCTTTAAGGCCACTGATTTTATCTCTCTCCCCACCTGTCTCACATGTCCTCCTTCCTGTGTGTGGAATCTTCCTTACATGGATATTTAGTGCCTCTTTCTTATAAGGATATTTGCAATTCCATGTAAGGTCTACTGGATAATCTAGAATTAACCCCCCCCCCATTTTAAGGTATGCAAAGACATCTCAAATATCAAAGGAACAAGAGACAAAATTTATACCTTGAATTTTGTGGGAAACTATATGATTAAATATGTTCAACATGTTATCCTTGGGCCTCTCCACACAAAATGATTGCTAAAACCATCCTGAAGACCGTGTTCCAGAAATCAAAAGGAGGAGTACATGTTGAATAGGTGTATTTGTTTACTTTCAGTGTATTCTTTTTTCGTTTATCACTTGAATAATAAAATATTTTCTTTATCAAAATGTAAGATTACAATCTTTTTCATTTGATTTCTAGTGGTATTACTGTTTGCATTTGGGGACAACTGAATTTTAATATTCTTGGCACAACTTTCTCTGGGACTTCTCTTTTTTAAAAGTAATTTTTATGCATTTTAAGTTAAACAGAATTATATCATTTTTCTCCTTCCCTTTCTTCCCTTTAGCTGCTTCCACCATCCAGCTCCTGTACTGTGGGATATTTGGTCACACTGTGAACCCCAAGTTTGTATTTGCAATTAAATAAAATCAACCTTGGGTCAGGAGACTGAGTTAGCAACTAGTTGAGAGAAAATAATCATAGAGAGTCAGAGGGCATCTGTAAGATGATGGAGACATGCACAGGAAGCAGTAGGGAGAGGGTAGTGTGGGTTCTTTTGTTTTGGTGGAACGGAAGGATGTCCTCTTTCAGAGACACAGGCAAAGAGAGAAGGTCAGCTAGTTGCTACTCAACTTCTCTGAGCTAGCAGGTTTCCATCCCAGGCTTTGACTCCCGAGTCTTATTGATAAATGGAATGACAGAGACTTAATTTAAACCTACATATTGCCGCTGTGGCAGGGCCTGGACTGCTGGACCAGAAGCTCTGCCATGATGGCCTGAATGGTCCATGGGGTCCTGACTGTGGGTCGTGAGGCTACAGATAATAATTAAAATATCAGTAGATTCATGTGCAGTTACTAAATGACAGAAAACATCCCTCCTCCCATGCCCCCAGTTTCAAATAGGGACTAGAAAGCTCGTTGGATCCTGAAAATGCTAAGATTCAGGCTCTTGGTATAGTTCAGTGGTTGAATACTTACCTAGTCAGTATATGTACAGTGCAAAGAGAAAGAGTGATCTAGTCCATACCAATTAAAATGAAGCTCTCTTTTGCATAATGGCCAGTAAATTTACAATATAATCCTCAAGAACTGGTAACATAGGTGGGGGCCGGAGAGATTGTCCAGTGTTTAAGACTACTTGCTGTTTTATGCAGAGGACCCAGGTTCGATACCCACCACCCATTTGGTGGCTCACAACCACTGACCGTAACTGCAGTTCCTAAAGATGGGATGGCACAGCACACAGATGATGAACATATGCATAAAATAAATTAATATACACACATGAATTGAATCTTTTTAAAAATTTTAAGAAGAGTTGGTAACATAACCAGCTTTATAAAAGGTGTGTATACATGGATGAACAGTAGACGCCTAGTGGGTAATTGATATACTTTGGATGGAAGCCTAACTTTTGAAGTTGACATTAATGAAAAAAAAAAAAAAAAAAAAAAAGAAACTACGCTTTTCAAAATATAATACCACATGTCACCAGAATGGTACACCACTATCCGAGAAACTCCTAGAGGTTAATTAGCTAAACCCTGGAACCAACTGATAAAAATTCAGAAGCTAGGGTTAGATAAGCTATGGAAACAGCATGTGAGTAATTCCCATCAAATGTTCTCAGAATCTTGGGCAAAGAACTGTGGGCGTCTTTCCTCGTTCTCGCTGCTCCTTCAGCTCTCTGCCACACAAGGTCTGGCTCTGCTGGAATTCCTATGGCGGTGCAAGTCAGGTGAGGCCGCGTCAGGAGTAGCACCTCATCGTTAAGTGCTCTGCTCAAAGGAGCTGTAACTGCCTAGCTGGTACATTTCCCCCTTATCATAATCTGAGGATTTCTCTCCTGAGCCAAAATGGAGACGTGACAAGGACTCTCAATGGCTAGATCTACAAACTGCTGGTTTTATTTGAATTGCAGTGCATAATAATTGCAAGATACTCCTCTCTCCAAATTTTCCCTCCCTACCAACACAAATGCTTTTAGTCATCAACTGGTATGAAAGGAGTTACAGAACATAATCTCCTTTTAAACTACCAAGTCTCTAACAATAGCTCTTAAAGAGGAAAAAAGAAAAGGTATATTTAGGTAGTTGCCACAGTGACAGTCTTGGCGTTGGTGTGTCTGAGAATGTGTAGGGAAGCTGCTTTACTTTCTCGCTTTGCTGCCCATCTTGCCGCATTCACAACTGTCTATGACATCTGTTTTTAAGTGTACAAGAATGTATTCACAAGTGTCCACCCCCTCACATTTCACACTACCTCCTAAGAGCAAAACAACAAAGGCAGCCAACTGTCCAAAGATATTGCTAATAACAACTTCTTAAAGCTACTTCCAGCATGTAATTTTAGCTTCCATAATTTTTATCAAGGTGTTTATGAGGCATTATTATAGGGAAAGTGCTTAGATAGAAATATAACTTACTCATGTGTAACCTAGAGGTTAATTAGCTAAACCCTGGAACCAACTGATAAAAATTCAGATGCTAGGGTTAGATAAGCTATGGAAATAACATGTGAGTAATTCCCATATATTGTGTACAAATATATGTAAATATAAGATAACATTCCTTAAGACTTTATGAAAAGTAACCTTGGTAATATTTGTCCCTCCTCTCCTTCTAACCTTCTCCCTCTCTATCCAATTAAAGCCCCTTCCTATTTTTCCATTTCTTAATTAATATCGCCTGTACCATGTGATTTCCACTCTCAAGCTATGGTCCTTTATTGGTGAAACTATTAAGGGCACTCCACGTAGTTAAAAGGGAGGTTTATTTTGTGGGGTAACTTACAAGTGAAGGGATAGGTTACAAGGTCTGGGAAAGGTGTGGCACAATCCGGTGGTGTTCTCTGGAGAACTCTGCTCGGTCTACCTCTAGCGTCTAGGGTCCAGGCCCCAAGAGAGGGCATGCATCCGGATCTCGGGTCTTCAGGGCCCTCTCTTGGCCCCGCCTTGTAGGCATGACAGTTACCGAAGCCTCAGTGGGGGTTGAAACTTCCACATCAAAGCTGGAATGGCTACCCACTATAGTCCTTTTATACTTTCTTGGTTTCTGTAGTTTCTTCATGTTGTATACTCATACCTGGATATCAGGAGCCAGGGACCGTAGATGACAGAGAACAGGTGGCATTTGTCTTTCAGAGTCTGGGTGACCTAAATCAACATGCCCTTTTCTCGGTCCATCCATTTACCTGAAGAGTTCATGGTTTTATGTTCTTTTATATCTGAGTGATGTTATTTCCGTTTCCTGGCTGTTGTGAATAGAGCAGCAATGAACAACGTTGAGCAAGTGTCTGTGTAGCAGGATGCCAAGTCCTCTGGGCATCAGCCAAGGAATGCTATAGTTGGGTTCAATGGTAGGTTTACTTTAGTATTTGAGGGTTCTGCATAGTTGTCCATAGCAGCAGCACCACTTTGCATTTCCACTAACAGGGAATGAGGGTCCACCTTTTCCCTTCACCTCACCAGAATTTTTTTGTGTGTGTCTTTACTTGGGTAAGATGAAATCTCAAAGCTGTTTTATTTTGCATTTTTCTAATTGCTAAAGATGAACACTTTTTGAGATATTTCTTTGTTTTGCTGTTTTTGTTTCTTCTTTTGAGAACTCTCTGTTTAGATCTACAGCTCATTTTTAAAATTAGATCATTTGTTTCCTTGACATTTTGTATTTTGAGTTCTCAAGATATTCTGGATATTAATCCTCTGTCAGATGGATAGCTGACAAAGATTCTCTCCTATTCTGCTGACTTTTTCACCATTCAATTGATATTTCCTCATCTGTTTTTCAGTTTCATGAGGTCCCAGCTGCCAATTGTTGGACTTAGAATCCTGTTCAGAAAATTTCTTCCTACACTTGTATCTATTAGGGTACTGCCTAAATTTTCCACTAGCAGCTAAATTGTTTCCTGTTTCAAATTGAGAACTTTGATCCACTTGGATCTAGTTTTTGTGCAGGGTGGTAGACACAGGTATAATTTCATCATCAGCATGTGGACATTCAGTTTTCCCAGCACCAGTTGCTGCAGAGACTGTGTTTTCCCTGGTGTGTGCTTTTTGCCTCTTTGTCAAATATCAGATGACTGTAGTTATTATGAGTGCTCATGTTTGGATCTTCCATTTTATTTCATTTGTATATATGTCTGTTTTTATACCAGTATCTTATTGTTTTTATTATTATGGCTCTACAATATATCTTGAAGCCTGGAATAGCGATCACTCCAGTATTGTCCTTTTTACTCAGGATTTGCTTTGACAATCTGAAGTCTTTTCTAGTTCCATATTCATTTTAGTATGGGTTTTTCTATTTCTGTGAACAATGTTGTGGATGTTTTGATTGGGATGGCTTTGAATCTGTGAGTTGCTTTTGGAGGCGTGGGCATTTTCACAACATTATTTATAGATCCATGATCATGAGATGTATTTCCATTTTCTAGTGTCTTTCTTAACCTCTTTCTTCTCAGATTTAAAGTTTTCATTATAGAGGTTTATTCCAAGATATTTTGTTGTTTGTTGTTTTTGACACTGTTATAAATGATAATGTGTCCATGATCTTTCTCAGTTTTTTTGTTATTGTTAATAAAAAGGCTACTGATTTTTGCAATTTTTTTAAATCCTGCCAGTTTGCTGAATATGTTGATTGTTTCTAGAAGTTTTCTATGAAATTTCTTTTGTGGGAGAAGTATCTTTTGTGTTCAATATCTTATCATCTCTACATAGGGATAATTTGATTTCTTTTCCTATTTGTTGAGGCCGCCTGGACTTTCACCAGTCCACATTAGCACACCAATTGTTGTCCTTGTGTAGCTCATGTGTAGACAGTCACCTTGAAAGAGTTTATGGGTATAGCTTCTGACATTACTAGGAGATGCAACATTACATCATACTGCATGTTCCTCTGGCTCTTACAGTCTTTTTTCCCTGCCTTGAACTTTAGGCCCTGGAGTTATAATGTAGATGTATGTATTTGTTGGAACTGGGCTCTGCAACTCTGTTCTGCATTTGTTCCAAAAAGAAGTTTCCTTTTGAAATGAGGAAACTAATGAGGAATAAGGAGTACAGTTATCTGTGGGATCTCTGTGTATAAGGACAAACATTTAGAATTAGTTAAGGAATATGCTGGTTTTGTAAATTTGTGGTTGTAGGTATTCCTTCAAGATATATGACTTCATTAGCCTTGTGTAGTTTGCTGTTTCCGGTAGCAGGCATACTTTCCCTCTTGTGGAACGAGCTTAAGATCAATTAGAGAGCTATTGGTTACCTAAAGGAACATGTGCCACAACTGTACCCCTAGGGTTTTTGTGCCTTGGTGGTCCTTGTTGAGGTTCATAGGCATCATAGCTAGTTACAACTGTTGATTACCTCCCTCCTTTGGAAAATTCCATGGTGCCTGCTGGTACCATTAAAGCTAGTCCTTAGGGAGGAGGCTTTTGGATTACCAGCTCATGGGCCTCTGAGCCCTGTTTCTGAAGTGCATATTGTCTTTAACAATAGGTACTTACCTTCCACCTCTGGAAAGCAACCAAGGACAATAGTAATAGCTTATAATGTTTGGCAGTCCCATGGACAACCCTTACTAACAACTCAAGAGGCCTTCTCATGACAGGTGTTGGGGTGATACTATGGGGAAAATGCAAACAAAACAAAAAAAAACAGTTGGGGGAGCTCTGATCAGGGAGGAGAGATGAAGATAAATACAGAAGGAGGGAGGAGAATAAAATAATTCTGTGGATAACTGAAAAATCAAAAGGGACCCTACTACCAGCTTTCTACCTAAAAATATCTACAATACACCAACATCAGTGTAGAAATATGTGTATGTAATTTAAATGAAAAGTTTCTAACTGGCTTGATAATACTTCTTCCAAGAGCCAAAGAACTTTTAGAACGTGGAGTGTATTACTCTAGACTCCTCTGGCTTTCAGGGTTTTCCTTAATATATGACTTATGTTTTTTTCTCCTGCAGTTTCAATATTTTTCTTTGTTCTTTATATTTTGTGTTTTAACAGTGGTAAAGATGTTTCCTTTCTGGTCTTGTCTAGCTGAGGTTCTATGTGGTTATGTCTGGCCTTAGTTTGGGGAAGTTTTCTTCTATGATTTTGTTAAGGATCTGGTTTTTGTCATTGACTTGAGATTCTTCTCCCACATCTATGCTTATAAGTAAAAACTTTGGTCTTTTGATGGTGTCCAACATTCATACATGTTCCTTTCCTGTCCTTTAATTTTTTTCATATCCTTTGCTTGTTTGAGTTTCTACTTTGTCATTGTATCCTGATACATATATATGTATGTATTTTGTTTGATTAATTCTATTTGTAAGGCTTCCCCCTGAGTTTTCTAATCTATTTATTGAGTTTTTCAATTCTATTTTTATTTCAGCATGTGTTCTCTTTAATGTTTCCACCTATTAATTGAATTCAGTTTTCAAATTCTGAATTATCTTCATCATGTTATTATCAGTCATGTATCTGTATTTTCTTGGACACAACTCAAACATTTATATTATACTTTGGAGTTCATTTGTGTTTTCTTTAAATTTCTTGAATTCTTTGATAAGAGCTTTATGATTTACTTTTAAATTCTATGTCTGGGAGTTCATGAAGGTAGTTCTCACTAGAGATTACTTCTTTAGGAGTAGTTGGCTTGATGATGCTGTCTTGGCCACTCATGGTTTTGCACTTTGACCCAGGCATGTGGACATTTTTCTTTGTTTGTGTGTCTAAAGTGATAACCTGACCTTCCTTGGGTTTCCCAGAGCAGAAGATATGTGTTCTGAGCTAGGTAAGATCAAACTGGGGCGTGAGATGCTAAAATGGATCAGGGAACGATGGCTCCTATACCACGAACCTGGAGGTAGACCTGTGTAGTTGCAGAGACAGCAGTGAGCAGAGGGAAGGATGGGAGGGGAAGGGAGAGTCTCATCAGGAAAAGGTGGCTATCAAATAAAGCGGGTTTGCAGGTCATCTCTCTAAAGGTAGGCCTGTTGTGGAGATGGCCAAAAGTGGGGATGTCAGGGAAATTAAAAGAGGAGTTGTACAGACACCTGACAAAGGTGTCTCAGGAATAAAGATGGCTCCCAGACCAAAGTCTGGAACTAGGGTTGTGTGTTTGCAGATAGAGGGCAGGTGAGATGGGGAGTGGCGAGGAGGTTACAGAGAAGGGGCATGCAGCAGTAAAGGAGAGAAGAATCTAGACAAACAGCTTCAGAACAAGGAGGGGTAGCAGGCAGGGCATCTGGAACTGAGCTGGTGGGTTTGCAGATGGTTGGCCAATGAGGCGGGAGAAAGGAATGCAAAGAGGAAAATCCACTTACTCAGGAAATACAGCTTGTGATAAAAAGGGATGTGCAGGGTATGAGAATGGAACCAGGATTCAGACTTCTCATCTCAAAGCTCAGAACAGTATTTTCCTGACTTAAAAAAGTCTTAGAATTTGCTTTTGGACTATTACAACAATTATATATATTTTTATTAAGAGGAGAAAGAAGTATGAAAATATTGTCCAGGCAATAATTTTTTAAAAAATCATATCTTTTAACCTTTTGTTTACTATAAATATATATCCTAACATTTGCCTTTTAATTTACAAAATTTTTATGAGTTTTAGGTCATCTCTTAATTTAAGAAAATAAAAATTTGAAATATATTGACAATAAGTTTAATATTAACAGATACTATCACATATAACATAAATAATTCTTTGAAATATATATACATATTTGAAATTTTTGTTTTCATTTCATACACAAAGATACATTTCTGGAAAAATTTCAAACATCTGAGTCTTTATACTCATTATATCTCATTATATAATGTGTAGGAAATATCTCATTATAATGTGTAGCAGTTCTATTACTGTGGGGAAAACCAGTTCTAATCCACGAATTCACAAACAACAGAGACAACAAAAACAAATGGACTCCATTTGTAGAAACCCCCTTCTAGATTTACGTCAATGATGTAGCATTCCTGACCACAAGTCAATGTTGTAGATTCCCCTGAAGAAAGCACATCTCTTTAACCACAGTCCTGAACTGAAACAAAGAAAATGCTTTTACTTTGAATACAGAAAATGTTATAATTAGTCCTTCCCATTTAATAAAGGATATATACATCAGATGTTAAGTGACTTTAGCATGGTCACATTCCAATATAAAGCTGTGCTCCATTACTGTGTTGAAAACTTCATCAGGTTTGACTTCAGAATCTATGGGGCTGTTTACCTTAACAACTTTAGATTTTCAACTTCTCTGTTACCACCAGTCAGGGAGTTTGCTCAAACTATTAGGTACAAGGTATCTAGCTTATCCTTTGACACCAAGATAAACCTGGAAGATTATTAAGACTGCCAGTTAAATCATCTAGAAATATAATGTCTCATCTGAACACATATTGTTCATGTGTCTACTCTCAATATGGGCTTTTAAATGTACTCTGGAAACTAGCACTGAAAGATGATCCATAACCAGTGACTATTTAATACCACAGAGGCAACTAAGTTTCCAGGTCAAGTTCTCCAAAGCTATGAAGAAGTTTTATAATAAAAATTGATGAAATACTGCTAGTTCAGTATATAAAAGGTACTCACAATAGTTCCTGTGATGATAACTTAAGAATAAGCACAGAATTCTTATGGTGCTAAAAGCATCAAAAAAGAGAAATAGAATTATACTTCCTACATCTGTTTCTCTAGTTACTTTATGTGGATATTTTCCTCTCTCTTTAGAACTGTGTTTCCAGGTGGATGAATTAATTTATCCCCAGAGTGTATATGTATGCATACATATGTAACTGTGTGTGCATATGTAATTTTAGTATTTGCTCACTGTGTATAATTTTTTAAAAGATAAATTAGCTGTCTGCATAGAATTATCTATCATCTCCAAAACTTTCCAGTAGAGAAAAATTCTAATTATTCCTTCATTTATGAACTTATTTAGTATCAACATTGCTTAATGGAAAGTTTTCAGTTAGTGATATGGAGCTAATTGAGAAAGGTGAAGGTGGTGAGGTGGGTTCTCCTTATTTCTCTTTCCTATGGTCCTGATTTTCATTATATGACAGAAGGTGTGAATTCATAAAATGTGTGATTGAAGAACATCTGTTAGTAACCAGACGCAAGCAAACTTCTGATTTTTCTTCACCACGAAGATCACAGGTCAGTCTTGGTGACTGAAATTTCTGGCTCAAGGTTTATATTTTTCACAAATACCCAAACTCTGCCTCCAATGATATTGCCTGGGAAGAAGAAATAGGTTGATAAAACAGACTCCAATTAGAACAGAACTTCTGTAGCATAAATGTTTGAATCATCTAAACACCACCAATGACAAGTGAAAATTTCTTTTGAATAAGGGATTACTGAAACCAGAATATTTGTTATTCTCCTGTGTTTGTATATTGAGGTTAATCACCAATGTAATTCCATTCAGAAATGAATATATACAATACAGTTCTATTCAGCTTTAATGAAAAATATAATTGCAGAATTTTCAGGAAAATAGATGGACTTAGAATGCATAATATTAATTGAGGTCATTTGATCTTAGAAAGAAAAAACATGGCATGATCTCCCTCATATGCAGAATCTAGTTAATAATATGCATATATGTTTATAAAACACCTCAAGGGTCAAAGTTGGCTATGCATAAGACTCAGAAAATTGCAAAAAAGACTCTAGATCTGTCCAAATAAAATATAACCTTAGCTTTTCTTGGTTATATATTTATTTCAACTTTCCCTTAGTCTGTTTATGACTGTTACTATAAAATTACGTTGTACAGTATATATATAATTTTTAGCTTCTGTGTGTTTCTACTGTTCTAAGGATTAGTTTATCTGTGCTTGATTAGCTCAACCTCCTTATTTATTGCCAATTTTTTTTTTAAAAACAAATCATTATTTTAGACAATTATATAATGCTAGAGGGCTTTTCTAAAGCTCCAGTCATTCACAGACACATTTACATAAAACAATAATATATTCTTGTGATTTTCCATGGGGAGATATGAACGAGTATCTATTCACCCCAGCTAGGGCACCTAGAACAACATAGGAATAATTCTACCCTGGTCCAGTTGTCTGTGTGATGGAACCAGCAAATTTATTTAGGCTATTTATAGCAGCATGGCAACAAAAAGGCCACTCAAGCATGGGTGACCACCCATGACAGGTGCACCCCTGGAACACCTTGAAGGACTTCCAGGCAACTTGGTTAGTTAGGGAGTCTGCTCTTCCCAACCATAGTTAACTGCTTTTCAAACTTGGGGAGGAGCCTTTCACAACTTGTAACTTTCAGATGCTTCCAGAACCTGTAAGTTATATTTCCTTCCAGAATTTCCCTTCACCTTCCAGGAAGACATGTTTAAATTTGGAGGAAACTGCCAATATACAGTTACAAAATTGCTTCTGAACACTGACCAGTACCATTTGGTTCTGATGCATTTTATAAGACTGAAACCATAGTGTTCCCAAGGAGTGATTGCCTTTCCCCTGCCTCCTTATGTCTTTTAGCAATCCAAGCATCTTAAATGACTCTTGTTTCTCTTCACGAATGATTCTTGTGGAAGTGCCAGTTACCACAAACTCTTTGTATTATGTTTTAAAAGATAGCTGATGGATGCTCAGTCTGCCATTTAGTAGAGTAACATTCCCAACACGGGAGAAATGGAAGGAGGATAGAGACAGTGTTGAGGATGATAACAATGGGGACACTGTGATGGCTGCAGATGGGTTGGGAGGAGGATGAAGAAGATTAATAAGCCTGATGACGGAAAAGGAAAAGGAAATTGAGCGGAGCTTTAGAAATCATTACTGATTGTCAATTCTGAGCTGGGCTCAAATTGATTATTTTATGTACGTTATTAAGTAGGTATGGCATTCCTTTCGCTACCACCCACAGATCACTTCTTGCAATTTGTTTTAGTCTTACAATTTAAGAGAGGGAGGGTAGCTTTCAAATTCAGATCTACTGATTCTCAACTATAAGTTCACAGGAGTCACACATTTTCAGAAAAATGAACAGAAAGAACATGTCCAGTTTGAAAATAAATACATCAATGAGCCTGTGTTGCTGTCTGCAGGAAGGAATCCTGGTTATCTGTTCATAGCTTCTTTTCCCATAACATATATCAAAATATAAACTACTGGCGATATTTGATAAACACTCATTTTCAGAAGTCTGAGCATATTCCTATTTCTTTGAAACTTCTCATGAATAAAAATATAGTGTATGCATGTACAGACATATGCATTTCAATATTTTTACAGTTCAAGATTTGAACATAGGGTCTCAGTTGTACCAGGCAAGTGTTCTTCCACCGAACTTATATCCCCAGACCTCTTTGTTCTTTTGTTTGTGAAATAGGATTTCACTACATTGCCCAAGCTTGTCTTGTACTTGCTATTCTGCTATATTCAGTTACTAAGTAGCTGAGAGTACAGCCTAGTACTAAAGGTCCTGGATTCCTTTGTTTTGTATCATGGAATAATAAGAATAAAAAAATACCTTATGTTAAAAAACACTGCAACCTGAAGGTAAGATTAGTTCTTTATTAACATTACAGCTCACAGAGCAATGACCTTAACTGAAAACAGTACTTATGTTCAAAGTTTGAAGACATGGAAAGCAATTTATTACAAAGTTTTAATTTAGTTGTAAATACAAATGAGAATTTATAACCTCATTAAAATGAAAAAAAAATGAATTGTTAAGTATAACCAAAGTCTTACACGCATATGCATGTGTGCGCACACACACACTCAGATCCAAGGAAACATATCTAGGTGAACTTATTTTTATCTTGAAGTAGCTAAGCTACAAGTCAGAAGTTGTAAACACAAGCAGTTTAGCAGAAGTGTCAAGACCCACCATGTATCTTCCTGTTGAGAGGAGAAGATATACTTATGAGGTATATATTGGATGCAAACTTTAAAAAATATTTGTATCTGTTTAAAAATATTTTTTAAGATAGCACTACTTTGATTCTAGAGAAACTTTTCTCTCCTAAAAGTGTTCTAATACTGTATTACTAAAAAGCAAATGCACTGTAAGCATTTCGTTTTTTGACTACCACTAAAGAGCTTTATACCATCCTTTCTGACTCCACAGATAGCCATTTTGGGTGTGCTGCCTAGAAATGATGTCAAGGTCACATTGCCTATCTGTGTACCCTCTCCCATCAGAATGAGAAGGAACGGTGTATAATTTGGCAGGGTTCCAGTCTAAGTGAGAAATGTGTTAGTAGTGTACAAAATAATTTTTTTTGCAAATTCCAGATGTCCTGTGATGCTTTTCTCAGTGTAGGACAGAAGGATATCTTGAAAAAGAAGCTGTCCCTGGAGGATGGGTGGGTCTGAACAGGAAATAGTTTGCTCCAGAAAAGCGAGAAACAGATGGATTTGGAGCATGCCTTAAGTTAGAAAATGCATCCACAGAAATCCACTGTTCCTCTATTTCCTGTTTTCCTGATTCATCTTTCCCCTCCAGTGGGACTCATTTTTCCTCCTGAGTATAATTTTTGATGTTTTCCCTTACTACCTATTAGAAGCAATTATGTTCTCAGTCTTTTCATTATGTAACTTCATTTTAAAATACAACGATAAACTAAGGTACAAGCTTTTTACAAACACAGAGGAGTGGTTGCTCTTTGAAATGTTCAAATGGTAGAACACAGCAGCCCAGACTTGAGATAATTCTTTATTTCACAGTGGCCCTCAAAGACAGTGTGATAAATTACAGTCAGCTCAATAAGTCGATCTGTGAATAGCAATATATCCAAAGTGGCACATATAAACTCTCAGATCCAAAAGGATATATGGATATATATGTGTATGTGCTTTTGTGTGTGTGTGTGTGTGTGTGTGTGTGTGTGTGTAATATCTAAGATGGAGTTTTCATTTAAACTTTTTCACTTTGAAATTACTAATATAACTTTGATATATGAATACTAGCTGATGTACAGATATTAGGGTCCACTATTTATCTCTATACATAAATATAACTTATAAGTCATCCATGATAACAGGCAATTTTGACTTACCAAATACCATATATGTGATATTACCAATGTCTTTGAAGATACATGCATGAACACTTTGGTTGCTGGGTACTTTGCATAGTTAAACAGCTACTTAAGGTTACAACTCTTAGCTCCCTGGCATATATTCATATTCCATGAAAACATCTCTACCAGTCAGTGTTCTATTTAGGTAAGAATGTAATAGGAATCTCAACCACTAAGTCTTTTAACCTTTGATGAGACATTAATTATTGATTCTTCCAAGAGTTTGAGTGCTTTTAGCTTAGTATTTTGAAACTTAGTGTCAATGGAAATGTCAATCATTCTTCATAGCAAACTTGCTGACTCCATGAATGGAAAAGGCAACCTATGAATTACATTCATATTTATAATTGCTATTATCAGGAAGAAATATGTATCTAAATATTACACAAATTAGGTGAATCCTGCTACCTAATAAAATACCTTGAAGAAACATATGAAACAGTTCTTTATCAGATTGCAAACATCAAACAAAAAAGAACAGTATTATCATAAGAGAAACAAATGAGGCAAACCCTGTCATTGCCTGAGTTTACAGACTCCAGAGTAGAGGAGAAAAGACTAATTGTCCAAGAATGCCCTCTCTCATTCCAAGACAGAGCATTGAAGGTAGGCGAGCGAGCTGGACAGAGAGCTAGAGATCTTTAGGAGAGTCCTTATGTGGCACCGATCAGAGACCCGGTCAGTGCAAGTACGTGAGAACTATGTGAGGCAGGAATGCGCCGCCTGGAAGGAAAAGAAGGAGGATTATCTGAAGTGCATCCGGAATTAGCAATAAACTGTTTTCCATCAGCCACACAAAGTCCTGACAGTTGAAAGAACATTTGTGGCACATTCGGAAAGCTTTTGCTTAAGTTATGAGGAATAATTTGCTCTAGACTAAGCACTATGCCTGATCCTCTAGGAGACCTTCATGCATGACTAAATTTATTGAGTTGTATCTCAGTAATGTAAATGTATTCCAGAACAAAGTTTCAGAATATAGAATTACAAAAATAGCCAACACCCAGTAAGGTAAAATTCCAATGTCTAGTGTCCAATAAAAAAAAATTATCAGGCTTGCAAACAGACAGAAAAAATTAGCACATAATGAGGAAATTAAATCAATTGAAACTGATCCAGATGTTAGAATTGGCAAATAAGGACATTAAAACAGTTATTACAAGTGCATTTCATATGGTCTAGAAGCAACAGGAAAAGTTGAATGTGTTAAAAATAAAGGAAAGATGCAAAAGTACAGCCAAACCTAAGAAGAGAAGGCTCAGTAATGTCAGAGATGAATAAAACCGTGGATCGTAGGACAAGAAGATTATGTACTATGCAGGAAACAATTAGTGAAGTTGAAGACACCACAACAGAAGTCATTCTGACAAATGCACATGAGAATTACATATGTGTGTGCAAATGTTTGTATAAGTCTAATTTAAAAATAACTAGCATTAATGAGATTTGAAACAACTTCAAACAGTGATTTAATTATAATTGAAGGCATGAAGATTGGTCAGGAGGTGGGAGAGTGGAGAATGCCAGAAAAATATAAAGACATAATGGCATGAAAATTCAATTTGCTAAAAACTATAAGCTCACAGTTGCAAGACTCCCAAGTGACCTCAGTCATAAACAAAAATAGCATGTGCAAAAATACACACAAAAATATGCCTAGACATATGATCACCAAATTGTTCCAAGCCCAAGGAAAACACACATTGTGTCCTGAAGAACCTAAGTATGATAAGACTTTGCTTTTTCCTTTTTCAGTGTTTGTTATATTTGTCCAACGATTTCATACACGTACGTGGTACATTTTGATTAGCGTCACTCCTTCTCTTTCTGAACCCTACCCTACATCCTTTATCCTTCCTCCTACCTGTAAGTCTCTTTCCCTCACTCTTGTCTTTATATTTTGTTTTTGAACTCACTAGGTTTGACCAGGACCATCTGGGAGACCATGGGTTTAAAACTAATCATTGTAGGCTAGTGGGTTCGGCAGTGGGTATGTAATAGAAAATAATGTTTTCTACGTACCCGAAATCCATCAGTAGCTAATTGTTCAGCAAGAAGCAGTAGAGCCCTGTGAGCCCCTCCCAAATTCCTGACCCAATGTTGATAGGTCTAGTCCCATACAGACCCATCATAAACAGCTGCAGCTGCTACAAGCTCCTGACTGTGTTGATTGTATCATGCCCAGAAGACAGCATTATGCAACTCCTCTCCCTATATTCTGGCTCTTATGTTCTTTCTGCTGTCTCTTAGATGATGATACGAGGGTTTTGAAGGGATAGTAAATATGTCCTACTTAGGGCTGAGCATACATATTCTCAGTAGCTTGATCAGCCATGCATCTCTGTATTCACTGTCATTCACTCAAAGAGAAGCATCTCTGATTCATACTGAGAATAGAGTTTGTTTGTGGTTATAAACATAGATGTTTAGAAGGCCACATGATACCATAACACTTAAGCTAAACAACAGTTGTAAATTTCCCTCTGAAGTCTAAGATATCAACCTTGAGCTATTGACTGGCTTTACATTACTAGGTACACAAATAGAGTATGCATTGTAGGTATAAAATAGAGAAACAAAATTATGTCTTAATAAGTTGGCATAATGATAAGTCATCAGTAATTGGTTTAATACTATATTCATTTAGCAAAATAATCATAGTAAGTTTTCTCCTAGGGCCTGTGATCATCTAGCTCTATGGTTTTGGCATGGATGCTGGATTTAATCTTCTGGAGTAAGCCTTTAATGCAATCAGAAAGCGGCTGGTTACTCTCCCCTTACTTCATGACACTGTTGCACCAGTGGAGCGTATCGTACAGGCCAATCATTATTGTCGCTCACGGGGTCCACAGCTGGGTACTCAAGAAGTGTATACAAAACCTGCTCGCACTAGGAAAAAAGTAAAACTGAAAAATGACGAGACAAACAAATAATAAAGTTTTATTATATTCTTTTCTGAATTCTACAGAAAATAGGTCTTTTCTGACACCTGTTTCTTTTTTCTAGAATGGAACATTAATAGGCCATAGTTTATATATTCTAGAGTTGGAAATGGTGTTGTCCTCTATGATTTCAAACCTTCTTCCAGACCACTGCTCTATATTTTGTCCATTATCTTTTCACAATATTTAATGCAATTGTATGTACAAATAGTTAATGTCTTCTTTATCATGTTCTTCTCTATGAATCCATAACCACGCCTTCATCTTTTCCTATTTCCGTTATCCATTGCTCTCATTCAGCATCCACAGCAAAACAAATCTAAACAAACCTCTTGCTGAGCAATTTCTGGATCAACATCATGGCTGCTGAGTCCACCTAGGGAAACATCATACACACGTGCTCATGCACACTCATATGTCTGCTGTTTTATGCTCTTTCCAGTCAGACATCTGCTCTCTCCAGCCCTCTTGCCTTGTCTCCAGAGTGATATTTCATCATATCTTTTCTATTCTCAAACTCCCCAAACAAAACCTCTCTGTGTCAGAAAGACCTTGGACTCGATCAACTGGAATCACTCTCAATTTCTGCCCATTTAAAAAAAAAAAAAAAAACCTGATCAGATCGTTTAGCAATGAAAAAGCAAACAAGCCAACTGTACCCATCTTCTGCTAAGCATTCTCTCTAAATTCCAAAATTCTCTCCTAGTCCCTGCACTTATGTTTTTTGTTACCCCCATTTCACTTATAAGAGTTATGGAACACAGAAAATTATGCCATGCCCGTGCCAATCTGCTGCAGAGTATTTTAAGTAATTGCATATCCAAATAATCTTGTAGGAACTATTCTGTGGTTATTTCTATACAGTAACTCATGTTTTGTTTTGTTTTAAACTTTCTATTGATTCTTTTTTGATTTCACATCATGCACACTGATGCCATTCATCTCCTTGTCCCTTGGTATCTGCCCTCTGCCCTTCCTACCTAACCCCTAAGTAAAATAAAATAAAATAAAATTTAAGAGAAAAAATATCATAGTGGAAGCTGTAGCGTGTCACAGTGAGTCACACAGTATATCCTTTAGTTCATACATCTTTACTTTCAATGAGTCATTGGTCTGGTTTGAGACCTCTGATTTTTGCTATACTATTGATACTGGGCCCTCATTGGGATTCTCCTCTTGGATATCCTGTTGTTGCCCTACGTCATGGAGATCATGTAGCTTTGGGTCTGAAAGATCAGCCTTTCACACGCTCCAGTGGTTCATAGATAGGGTGGATGTTGGGGACGGCTAACCCATAGCTGTGGTTCTGGGCCTGGATAGTATCTGGGTTGGTCAGCCCACCAGCTTTCCCTCAACCTCACCACCAGGGCGAGTTCTCCTGAGGGTTACCTTACTCAGTGCTACAGGCAGCAAGGGTTCTGCTCTTATGCTCTGCAGCTCACCTGTACTCACACCACCAGTGCCAGCTCTACTCTGCTGCCCAGGTAAGGACTGCTCTGCCAAGTCTGCAGCCAGTGATGGGCAGGACCAGCTCTCCTGCTCTCATGTTGCTGGGACCAGTACTCCAGCCTACTACAGGCAACAAGGGGAAAGGGGGGAGATCGGGGGCATCTCTCCCTTGCCCATGCCACCGCCACATGACAGAGTAGTGAGGCCAGCTCTCCAACACTCTTGGGGCGGCTCACCAGTGCCCCCACCAACATGGTCAACTTTACTGTGCTGCCCAGGCGAGATTCAGGGCCCATTCTTCTGAGTGCTGAAGCCAACAAGGGGCAGAGGCAGCTCTCCCTAGTGCCACAGCAAGTGAGGGGTGGGGCCAACTCTGTGAAGTTTTGGATATCAACATGGTCCCAGGTGGCAGTCCAGACCAGGGACATCCACATGGCCTTTGTTGGTGACATGATATCGACACAGATCCCTGCTGCTGCATGGCCACAGACCCGGATATGGCCCTCAGTAGCAGCAGAGCCAGGACTTCCCCATGGCCTCAGGTGGTTTCACGGGCTATGTACATCAGGCCGTTCTTCTCCACCCTTGCAACTCCCTTCTGCCTCTCTTCCTAGTGCTCATGCTGCTCAGCTTCTCTTTCCCATTTCTCCATCCCATGCTTGCACAATGTAGTGGTTCTTGCTGCAGGCAGTCCATGCGTTGGGCAGGGTCTCTGGGTGTCTTCTTCCTGCCCACTCTATGTGGGTGAGGCCTCTGGGTGCCTTTAAGTGTCTGTCCAAACCAAAGCTTCCAAAGGAAATAAATCTCTGGCCAAAGCAGACACAGCACAATAGAACTGTAATTCAACACAGAGTCATCCAGTGTCGTGGTTAAACGGCCACCACAACCAACTTTCCCAAGGAGCAAGAACAAGAACTGCCTTCATCTCCAGTTCCACTCCACTTCACAGCATACAAAGCAATCATCTTCCATTTCTCGACCGCCGGTGTGCTGTGGGATGTTCTGTATGGCAAATGTGTTGCTAATAAAACACTGATTGGCCAGTGGCTAGGCAGGAAGTATAGGCGGGACTAACAGAGAGAATAAAAAGAACAGGAAGGCAGAGGGAGTCTCTGCCAGCTGCCACCAGGACAAGCAGCATGTAAAGATGCCGGTAAGCCACGAGCCATGTGGCAAGGTATAGATTTATAGAAATGGATTGATATAAGATATAAGGACAGTTAGCAAGAAGCCTGCCACGGCCATACAGTTTGTAAGCAATGTAAGTCTCTGTGTTTACTTGGTTGGGTCTGAGCGGCTGTGGGACTGGCAGGTGAAAGAGATTTATCCTGACCGTGGGCCAGGCAGGTAAACTCTAGCTACACCGGTGTGCTTGCTTCTTTCTCCCCCATCACTCCATCACCACCTACTTACTCACTTCCCACAGCGCCCAGCCAGATGCAGGGCTAAGATGTCTGTGCTTCCTGGAGTGCCCAAGCTGTGCAGGCGGCCAACCAGGGTGGCATGGCTGGTTTCTGCCTGTCCAGATGGCATCTACAGTAACTCTTATCTCTCTATTCCAGATTTAATATTTGTCTCTGTCTTCATGGATTTTATCTTTTAAAAAGTACCAGTATTTTCAAACTTTTATATAAAAATATTTGTTTTTTAAATTTTATTAAAAAGTAAATAGTGATAATTTAGTAAACACCAGTATTTATTACTGGTACTTATTAGATACCAGTATTACGTACCTCTAATAAGTAATCAATTACACTGTTATTATTAAGTAATAATAGGAACCAAGTTATATGACCACATATATACTTAAAGATAAACAATATAGAAAATATAAACTGTAAATATCATACCTTCAAGAAGACAAAGCATCTTAATAAAGCTTTTCTCAGGGTTGCATTCCTAGTCCTGCTTCCCTATCCTGTTTACTTGGCTAGATGTTGCTGAGGTACTGATCTTTGTATATGATTTTCAAAGCATTTCCATGCATATGATTTAGCTATAGATATATATTGGGTTATCGCATTGTACTTAAGTGCCCTCAATTCTATATGGTGTTATTTTCTTGCTATTGAACAACACACTATTCTGATTTCACTGGAAGCTGTTAAGTAACTTAAAACAGAATGAACCATCAGGACTGTATTTGTTCCATTCCATTCCTTCTCAAAGAAACAAAACTTCCTCAATTTTATGCTTAAACAATGAATAGATTATGACTAATTAGGGAGAAAAACAATAATCTTGGGTAATTTCATCTTTGGATGCTGCTAGAAAAAAATTGAACAGTTACTCAAATTTGTTGACTTGAAATAGGGCTCTCTTTAAAAATAAGGTGAACAAGTGACTAATATCCTTCCCACTGTAGAACTCTGTGCTTGATTTTTGTTGAATGAACAAACAGTAGAAAACTAACAGCTCCATCTATTATCCAAACTAAGTAAGACAGTGCTGAAAGGTAAAATACTCCCGAGACCACGAAAAATATTTTCCAAAAGTTATTTTTATTTAACCTACAAGATAGGCAGTTTCTATTCCACGAAAGGGCATATGGTAGCCATAAAATGAGTAAAAATATTTTTCTGGCTTCCATGCCCATAAGCCCACAGGTAAATTATGGGAGAAAACCTAAAATAATTTAGACATAAGGTTGACGTGTGATATTTACATGCATTGTGCAGTGTGGGGCAGGAGCCAAAGAACCTTCAAAGGAAGAAAAGAGTTCTAAGAATTCATTGTAATGCTTGGGAACTATGGCAGTTGAGAGTAATAAAAATGGGAATGCTAATGAGAGGATTAATACAAGTTCACTGTAGAGGTGGGGTGTACACATAGAGGGTAGGTCCTGTAGAGTGTGTAAAGAAAGGAATTGAAGATTTAAATAAAATCCCCCAAATTTAACTGCTTGTTTTCTTCTCAAATGGTGGCTGAAGAAGAGCTGTTTCCTACTTAGTATGCAACTTTCTCCCTTTGTTTTCGTCTCCCTCTCTTTCTCTGTCTCTCCTCCTCCCCAAACACATGGAGAATCTGATTTTCATTGTGTCTTGTACTCTTCTGGTTTGATATTCATAGTACTTGCATAAATTGGTCAATGCATGGCCTCATGTTCCCTCTAAGAACTGACAAGTATTCAGTCCTGTTCCTGCTGGGCATCCAGATCCATGAAAGAATGGAGATCAGTATTTGCTGTGAATTAAAATGTTTACTGCTTAAAGCTTGGCTGAATTGATTATGAAATAGTGAATAAGAACAGAGCTATTTTGTCAGGAAATAAGTTTCCTCATGTGCTATGTGAATTTAGAGAGAGCTTAAAGATGAAAATATTTAAATTATAAATATGAAATTTCAAAACAATAATTAACAGCAACATTAAAATGGATACACTTACTGTGTATTAGCATAGAAAACACCTTACAGAGAATCCAGCTTTCCTGACTATCACACACTATGAGAAACTAATCATGAACCCCTTAATGAATGACTCAGAGAAAACCTGGGTAAAAGCATATGACTCAACTTTCTCTAAGTTTTGATAGTATATGCAGAAATAATTGAAAGTAAAGGAAATAGACTAGGGGAAAAGATTTGTATCAAGTTATGGGACCAGAGAAGAACGGCAGTCAGGACCACATCTGTAAGTGTTTGACACTGAAGGTTGAATAGAAGAGGAAGGATAAGCCGAGGTTGATGGTGCTTTTGAAAATACAGTCGAGATGGGTGAGGAAATAGCATTATGGGTTTTAACAACTGTTTAGAAAGTAAGAAAAGATAG
>CABHPQ010135075.1:160-11936 GCA_902168405.1 Peromyscus aztecus
TTCTCTAATGAGTCTCCATCTCCCTATTCTCCATCCATTCTCTAATGAGTCTCTATCTTTCCTTACATTCACTACTTAAGATTTGCCAAGGAACACATAAAAAGAAAGATCCCCCATGGGCATGTGTTTGCCGATTGCCTGTGGATACAGGGCTTGAGGTAACTTTTGGGGGATGTAAAGAGCTGGGGGTCCCTGAGGGAGACTGACTTCTGGGGAAGAAGCTTGGAGATGGCCAGGTGAGGTGAACAGGTGCTGTCAACAGTTGAGCATCCTTGGAGGCAGGCTGCAAAGTCTCTAGTGCTCTGCCAGAGCCAGGTGCCCTGCTGTGCCACTGAGAGGGCTTGCAGAGTGGCAGCCTAGATTTCTAGTAGTTTCATAAACCAAAGAGAAGGTTTTAAGCCAAAGGGTATAGGAGAGGCCTGAAGATATGTAGTGGAATTTGGGACTGGCAGGCTGAGTCTGGAAGGCTCATGGAGGTGAGGCATTTGCCTCCAGTCACTGAATTCTCCGGGGCCTGCTTACAATGTTTGGGGCTTTTCTTCTAAAAGCTGTGGGGAGCTGTTACTGTGGAATTTTGGAGAAAGACTGTTAGAAGATTACTCTGGGGCGTGTGTGTTGTGTTTTGTTTTGCTTATTTTTTTTTTTTTTTTAAATTTCTGTCTTTTTAGGAACTGTTAGGCAACTGTACCTCTGGGGAATGTGCCCTGCCTGTCTTTATATGCCTTTCCCTTCCTGTTCTTTCTTGCCTGGCTCAGCTCCTTCTCATGCTCCTGATAATGAAGTGTGGCAGCAGGGCCCCTGGCGCTGCGCTGAGACCTCAGAGCCGACCCAGTGCAAGTCCTGGCTGTTTCTTCCCCTCCCTTTTCTCTTCCCCCTCCTGTTTCTCTGTCACCAGGCACCCCCCCCCCCCAGCAGCTGCCGTTCTCCCCTCCCTAAAATAAATAAGGCAGCCGCTCGCAAAGGTTCCAGGCACATTAGTCACATATCCCAGAAGTTTAATGCAGAAGTATTTTGACAGCGAGCACAAGAAGGTGCTTTCTAGCTGAACGCACAGATCTTGCTTATTCCGACCGGGCTTGTTGCCTCACAGACAGATGCTATGTTTTCAGATGGCATGGCTGTGCAGCCAGCGCCTGGGACTGTGACGCTTCCCTTGGATGGGGAACAAACTGCTCACTACCAAATGTGTCTGGGACAAGATATAAAACCAGGGTGGCGATAGGAGAGAGTTATTTCTCTCTTCCTTGTTTATGAAAGTCTCAAAAGCTCTGGAACAGTGACTCCCCCCTCCCATCAAAACCCTCCCCAGTGACAGAACACCCTGCTCCCACAGGGCGGGCAGCAGGCGCCTGTCCCTGGAACTCTCTTTCCCTCTTCTGCTTGTTTCTAATGGGCAGGAGAGGGAGGAGGGGGGTGGGGAAGAAGATATCAAGTTTTTATTGTGAGCATAACTTTCTCACTAATAGCTTCCATGAGTCACCGGGAGATCTCTGTTTATTTATTTATCTGGCAGCCGTGTCCTTTTTAAAACCCAGGCTTATGAGTGTTCTCAAAGTCAGGACAGATCCAGCGGTTGCAGGACAGGTGGCTGTCCATGCATTCCAGCTGAGCTGTGCTTCCAGAAATATTTCTTGACTCACTTATTTAGCACTTTCTATTGCTGTTACTGGGCAGGTTAAAGAGTCCTGGCTGCCCTTTGGTCCCACTAGTTTAGAGCTGATAGTGTCCACTTTGGCCCGTGGAATGAAGAGCCCAGGCACACTGTTACCCATGAGAGATTTCCGCTGCTATTCCACCAAAGCGTTCCGAGGAGTCGGACATGTCTCCTCTTGCCTGCTTGGCTCCTTCCTGTAGGGTCCTGCCAATAGGCAGGAGGCCTTTTTCCTGAACAATGGTGCATGTTCTGAAGAACTTGACTGGCTATGATAGATAGGAGCGGTAAATCCCTTGGCCTCAGCGTTTTCAATGTTTCTCTTACTGGGATCTGTTTTCAAAAACTCTTTGCAAAAATCTAGTTGGCTTCTACCTACCCTGGGCTAAGTCAGCTGTCCACATTGGTGTGGACATGGAACCCACTGTGGAAACCACTGTATTAATGTTTCATCTGGAAACTGGCATCCTCTGCCCTGCCTTCTGTGAGTCTTTGACTTCTCTCCATCTCCCAACCCTGAGAACAGGGCATCTGAAACAGATGAGGCTGGGCCTCACAGGGGATTAGCACGAGTCTTGCTTGCCCACTCTAGATCATTTCTCTCAGTAGGTTCGGTACCCGGCATTCCTCAGGCCTTCATACCTCAGTCTGGACTTGCCTGTCTGGGCATTTACTGGGCAGCTGGGACAGTCCCTCAGAGTCATTCATAACACCGCAGTGGTCCGACAGTGACATTCTCAGGAAACCTTTGCCCTAGTGTTTGGACTTGGGGACAAAAGCCTCTGTCATAGGAGCACTTAAGAGAAGAATAACACCATGTCTCAGGTGTTTTTAGGAAAACAGCAGGCCGAATTTGTTCGGTCAGTGGAAGATACAGCATGGGTTTTTCTCTCCTCAGCAGCTAGCTGATACTTATTTAGCACCTGTGTTTATGTGGCACTGTTCTCTTCTGACCTTTGTGATCACATTTCATATTCTTCCAATGCAAAGTGGTTTCTAGAGAGCTTGTCTAGCTAAGGTCTCACTGGAGTCTCACAGTATCTCTAAGGCATTGGAGACAACTGGACAAGACTATACATGCTTGCCTGAGTTCATGGGTGGCAAAGAATTGTGGGAGTTTGAGCCTATGCTTGCTGGCAACTGCCTTTTCGCTCCAGCAGTCACTGTCATTCAGCAGGAAGTAGAAACACTATTGACAGGCTCAGGGTACTGAGTGCTCAGTTATACGTCAAACACGGTTAGACACTTCACTAAAAGCTCATTCAATCTTTTCAACTGCTCTGTAAGGCAGACATGATTATGTCCAGTTTGCAGAAGACTGACTAATTCAATGGCGGCTAATACGTTGTTCACTGTTCAGTTTCACAGAACTGAAGGGCCTCAGATTCTAATTAAAATCACCTCTGGGGGTAGGTTTCCAATGTAGAATGTGATCCTTGCCCCGTTCTCGGTCCTCACGTGAAAGGTTAAAAAAAAAAAATAGAACCCGCCAAACTAGCCAAGGTGTCTTGTGGGTGACCACATACTGTATGGCTCTTAGGTGCTGCTCAGGGACTGCAGGTAAAGCTACCTTTTCCCTCTTCCCTTTGATTTTGGGTGCTACCATGCCTCATAACATTCCTTCCATTGGTTGCTTTTTTTTTAAATTAAGATTTTATACATTTCATATTGAAATTATTAATCTTCTACTCTATAGAATTGTGTACCAGGCAAGGCGTTTCTACTTCTGATACCTTGTTTTCGTCTAAATAGAACAGTTATTCTTCCTGCCCAAACCTTTGTAAGTTTTATATGACTCGGGGATGTGTAAATTGGATTTTCTTTGAATAGTGCTTTAAGAAAATGTTGTTTGGACTTAATTATAGATACCTAAAATGTTGTTTTTAAATAGAATAAACAATATCAGGGATATTTCAGATAACATTTTTGCTCCTGAAATGGAGTTTCCACTTGAAGAAATATCTGTGTCATAGCAGGAAGACAAATGCTCACCTCAACCCAGGTTTTGATTGGCTACTTGGTTGCCCCTTGCTTTCTTTGGGATGAGGTGGGTTTTTTTTTTTTTTTTTTTTTTTTTTTTGTCCCTAGCATTTATGTTTACAACAACCTGGCACTTCCAAGCACATGAGCATGACTATGCTCTTGCACATACACCCCCAGACAGATACACACAATTATGGAGTGTTTACCGCTTTAGTTGGCAGCCTGAACCTGGGAGTGCGGGACCTAAACATGAGGCAGACTAAAGTCTCATGCAATAACCAACTTTATTCAGAGCATCAGACAATTCGTACTCTGAGGGTTAAGAAGAGTCACCTCAGCCAACTGAACAGTCACAAGGACCAGCCACTCAGGGCAAAAACGTGTTTTTCCATAGAGGCACACGAATAGCAAGAGCTGAAGTCAACTCACTCCTGTCCGCTCCACTCGGAGGAGCACGGAAAGCCATTCCAAGAACAGATCTGTGCTTTGAAGAAACTGTGGTCACAAGGCTCTTGTCTTGTTTTCTTGCCTTCTCACAAGGTCTCAGAAATCTTCTTACGCAGCATGAATCATGGACCGTGTTCCAGCAATGGAGAGAACAGAGGCCTTTGACCCTTGCTAACCTTGTTCCATTCTCTTTCGAATTTGGTTCTCATCCCTTCAGGTGAGCCTGAGAAAACCAATGAAAACACAGCCTTTCTTTCCTTTCTAAGTTTAGGGGATGAATCACTTCTCCCTGCCCTCTGCATTTCAGTGAATGTTTCCTAGATGTACTCAGTGGGTTTCCAGTAAAGACAAACAGCTCACAGAGCAGATTGCATTCTCATACCCGCAGCCTGAGTTCTGTGACCCAGACAGTGGAACTCAGTGCCGTATATGGTAAAGAGAGGAGCAGGAGAGGGAGCCGAGGAGGATGCCAGACATGGCAACGCATTCCTAAGAAATGCGCATGCAGTACTGAAGAAACAGGACCCTCCTTGATTTCCATGTTATGGAGAACATGAACTGTGAAGTTCTGAGAAAGAAGCCAGTGTTCCAGGCATCTGCCACCGGGAACAGTTTATTTTCCCTTGCTCTTCAGACACGAGGCGGCTTAATGCCGTTAGTGTTCAAGTCAGTGCTCGCTTGGGATCAGAACTAAGAAATGATTCTTGCAGCCAGCAGACATAGCTTTTCTGCCCAGTTCGACTGCCATTCAACTGTGAAACTCGCTTTCCTCCTGGCGTGTCTTTTTCAGTGGTTAAGTGGCAGGGTTGGATGCGACGATCTGTAAGATCGCTACTGTAGCTGTTTGCCTTAGTTCTAATTCTGCCTGAGATAATTTCATTTCCTGTGGAATTCCCCAAAGAAAGTATTTTCTCATCCTTCCAGATACTTTCTCTGACTTGAACTGAAAAGACAAAATAAGTACCGATCTTGCTTTTTCCCTTGTGATTTCCTTAAGTATTTTTGGGTATGCTATATACCTTTGCTTGGCCGTCCTGCTCTTGCTCGCTCATAGGCAGATAATGCATTTCTTGTACCTTGGTCTGCCTCCCCCCCTTCATCCTTTTATTGCCGGACAAGCAGTGTGTGCAGGGGGAGGGGCCGTCTCGTACATGTCGTTGTGGGGCGGGTTTACACCGGGTAAATGCAGCTTTTCCATGGCCTTGCCCACTGTCTGCTGCTGTCACACATTCAGCCTACTTTGTGGGAGAAGTGGGGCCGGCAGGTCCCCTTGCTTCCTCACACTCCACAAGATGGAACTGGGCATGAGATAGTTTCCCAGCCAGTCACTCACTGGATGCGTCCCTGGCTATCACAGATGTCAAAGATGTCAAAGAAACGGAATTATAGAACCCTGGCCCGAAAGTCAACTACAGTCATTAGCCTGTGAGACAATGGAAGAGTTCAAATGTTCTTCATCTTTATGGGGTTTGCAGTCTGTTATCACCCAGGCTATAGTCTGGTTAGAAGCATTTGTGACTTGCTACTATTTTGGTAGAAGGTTGTAGTCCAAGTTGACCCCTCCCCATTTCTCACGTGAGCTAAAGGAACCTTCTTTGCCCCTTGACAGTGGTTATTACTGTCTCAGTGGCAGTCTGTCGTCCGAGCTCGTATATCCTGAGTATGGAAAGTCACTGCTCTGAGAAAGTCGTAGTGGCTTAGAAATGCCCCTTGTCTTTGTTGAGGACTCTGCAGAAACTCCGTTTCCCTGTAGCAGTTCACTCTCCCCAGGCTGGCTGTAGAGCAGCCACCTGGTCCTGGGATGGAGCAACAGACAAAGATGAGGCTGTGTGAGCAGAGGGATTGCTCCAGAGAGACTGGGCGATAAGAGATCTGTGTTCTGAGGAAGCGATGTCAGAGATCACTCTGAGTCACGATGCTTCATTCTTTGGGATCTTCATCTCTCTCTCTGGCAAGGAGAATGGCGGTCAGTCCTTGAAAGCTTCTTCTAACCTTAAAGCCAGAACTCGGTGCGTGCCCAGTTTCTTTCTTTATGTTTCATATTGTCCCTTCTTGTTCTCCTCTGCAACCCCAAGTGGACCAGTTTGCACCAAATTGCTTACTCTCTTTAACACCAGACAGAGCCCAAACAAAGCCACGCCTATGCGTTGTGTGTATACATTCCACCAGTGTAATAATCAAGAGCACGTTCCCCAGTGTAGCGTTTGACTCTCTTTCTTCGCCTAGTTCCGACTGATGGCGCTAGTTGAGGGAAACCCGGTGCCTGGGTGGCACCATCTTTAAATTGAGCTAACTGTGAGCCCTGTGTACTGTAGAGGTCGGAGTGTGAAAAAGACGAGGGAACTGAGCACTGTGGCATGGCGGCCTCTGGGTCAGGACCGGAAATGAGGGAGAAAGAGCAATCATGATTTCTGGGATGCTGTAGCAGACTCTATAAAGAGTTCAGAGGGAGACTTCGGGACACCGAGTCGACCAGTGCATCTTCTGCTTCAGTAAAAGCATAAATTTTAATGGTTACAAATGCTTGGTGCTATTATGAGAAAACCACAGGAAAGACCAGTCATATAAACGGTAATAATTTATTGACCATGACTAATCCTTTGGGGAGTATGATATGTGACGTAGGCTGAGAAGCGCTTTACAGTGGACTGAGCCCTGTCACACTCATTAATTCCTCAGATCCCTGTAACCTGTCCATAAGGTGGCAGGCGTAGGAGTATTACCTTCATTTTACGAATGAGCACAGTGAGGCTCAGGTAGGGCTCGTGGGCATCGAGTGGCGAGGAGGTGGCAGGCCACAGATTGTTGTGTTTTAGGCTAGTACCTTCACTTTGTTTAAGGTTCAGCTTTCCTTAGGGAGGAGGACGAGGGTACACACTCAGCTGTGCCCCGTACACAGCTGCACACAGAGCCGAGGAGGGTAGGGGATGGTATTTAATCAGTCTTGAATCCTGTGAGCAATGACGTTTGCTGAGCCAGTTCCGTGGCTAGCAGCGCTGTGTGTCAATCAGTTTCCTTTCACAGCTGAATTATCCTGGGCGCCCTGCTGGACAGGGGCACTGAGGAGGTCTGGTTGCTGACTGTTCATTCATGCGTACCTGCCTTCACTTATTTAAAGCAACAAAGAACTAATCATTCGAACTTTTATTTTGGGCTGGCCTTTGGGCTAGGTGCTGATCTTCAGAAGTGAACCACAAATTTGAAGCCTGGAAAGGACCTAAACATTTATGTAATGTACATCGGTGGCTCTGGCTGGCCTGGAACTCATGTAGCCCGGGCTGGCCTTGAATCTGTAGCCGTCCTCTTGCCCTTGACTCTCAAGTGCTGGGATGAGAGACAGACATGAACTACTGTGCGTGCGCGTCCCCTGCCTCTGCCTCTGTGTTGTTGTGTGAAGACAAGGGCTCCTTATGTAATCTAATGTGGCTTCAGGTTTGTCACCCTTCTGCTCCAGCCTCCTCACCATGCAAAGTCACATTGTATGTGTGTGCCAGCATGCCCAGCTTTCCCCTTGACCTTCAGGCTCTTTCCCAGTGTTGGTGTCTGGTGATGAATACAGCTTGACTGTTCTGTGAGGTGTCTGCACTGGAGAGTAGCTATAACCTTTAATAGTTAGAGCTATGCATCCAATTCCTAATTTTCACCAACAGTGACTCACAAAGACACGGAGTGTTAGACAAACCAGGCCTTTCTCTTAGACTCATATTTTCTTCCTAAAGTGTTTCTTTGATTCATCTGTTCTTTCTGTCTCTGTCTCTCTAGTTGTTAACGGTCATTTTTCTGAAAAGTCCCTCTTTTCTGTTTTGAGACTTCCCACCTTAATCTGGAAACTAAAGACTGGAGGAGTCAGCCCGCTCTGTGTCTCCCCCTTGATACCAGTTTTGGTAGTGGAATTATATCCATATAGTGCTCAGGTTTTGAGCTATGTAGGAACACGCTCTGCATTCCTTCACATGATATTTGAAACCTATTTACACTTTCTTACAGCCACAGAGGGGACCATGACAGCCCTCTCAAATTGCTCTAGAGTATAAAGTCTGAGGTCCAGATTCGCTGTAACTCCAAACGTTTATCCCAGTGCCAGGTGGCCTCATTCAACGAGTGTTGAATTGCATTGTGTTTCTTGTTCTAACTGTTCTCTTTGCTCCCCATTTAACCTGGCCTCTGCCTGGGAGGCTGGGTGTGGACCTACCCAGTGTGATGAATCAGTGAATCCTGGGGTTTGCCCTCCTCCACCAGGGCTTTGTTTAGCTTTAAGAATGCTGAGTAACTGATAAAAACTAATTCCAAAGCACTCTGCAGATAGAAAGTGCTTCCTATGTAATAAATAATAATGGTTTCTCAAGATTAGGCCCAGCCCCAGATAAAAGTGCCGACCTCGCAGGCCATGGACCTTCTGGTAGAAGTGGTTGGTTGAGGCTGATCCCTATCATCGTTATTCAGTTACCACCTTCACCTCCAACGATGGCACGTTTCCCATTGTGAGCAGTATTTATGTTCTGAACTCTCTAGGAACTAACTGCAAGTTATGATTGGAGTCTAACTGAAGGATGCAGTGACAGGCGAGCTTTAAGTCACAGCTGGAATCTAGCCCTTTCCATGTCTTCTCCCCTTCTCCAATCAAACAAGAGTCGGTTATCATCTTTGTTGGTTCAGTTCTTAACAGAGAGTGTCTTTTCTTTTTTTCTTTTTTTTTTGTATTCTTTTTTTCTTTTAATTTAAATTTTGAGACAGGATTCTACTAAGTTGACCTGGACAATCTTGAACTTATTTTGTAGCTCAGGCAGACCCTCCTCCTTCCTCAGGAGTTGGGATTATTGACTTGTGACAAAGTGCTCAGCTTCATGGTAGTCTTTAAAAGGTGGATGTTTGCATCACTTCCTAAAGTAGCCAGTGGCCCAACTAGGGCCCCCTGCGGCTTTGAACCATCCCTTTCAGAGTAACATTAGTTGATCAGACAGGTGTATCATCCCCCCCCCCCCCCCCCCCCCCCTGCTTCCCTACACAGACCCTTTCTTCTCCTTGGGATTCCATCTAGGGAACTGCATGCCCTTTGTTTGTTTTGGCAGGAAGGTCTTCTGTGTCAAGGTGACTAGATGGCGACCATTGCCCAGGAGCCATGATCCACAGTGTCAGCAATGTTTTCCCATCTTGTTAGTGCCGGTCAGCAGAAGTGCCCACTGACTCTTTCCCTTGCTGACCCTGAAAGCCCTTTCCTCCTTAGCAGTGTGCATCCAGGCACACTGCAACAGAGACTTAACTCAGGACCTACTGTGTTCCAGGAACGTTCGTAGGCATAGGTTAGTGAAAATTCCTTACAGCAAAATTTGGAAGTCTGCACGAGAGTTTGACTGTCGAAACTGATGCGACCGAAGCACACATGAAAATATAACAAGCCGACTTGAGAGAAGACAGGCCGAGGTGAAAGAAATACTGCCCCTTTCTTCGCTCTCCTGTCTCTGGTGCTTCTGCACAGTCGCACAGCACTGTCGTCTCTCCGGCCTCACCCAGGCTGACACATGTCCCCTGCCCTCTCTCTTCTTTGTCCTCTTGGCCTTGTCACACAGGGCAGAAGTGGATTTGGCTGAACCTCAGCTGTCCCCAGCTGCTCCCCTTGCTCCGGACATGTGATGGAAGTGATTATTGAGAACCCCAGAACCTGGAGGGACACTGACCAGTGGCACGGGACCTTAGGGACCAACTAGTGTCAGCATTGTAGGACTCCTTTAAAGAAATGGTGGCATCTCCAAAGGCCGTGGCCTGGTCACCTCAATGACGTAGCGTTTTATTCACTCAAAGGCGCTACACTTGATAGAAATTACTGAATAATAATTAATGATAAGTAATAGAGGTAAGGACCTAGTAATAAGATGTAAAACAACTTACTCTTTTTGTTTGTTTGTTTTTTGTTATTTTTGAGACAGGGTTTCCTCTGTGGAGCCCTGGCTATCTTGGAACTTGCTTTGTAGACCGGGCTGGCCTGGAACTCAGAGAAGTAAAGGCATGCACCACCGTGCCCAGCAAGAGAGAACTACTTCTTTATTTTCATGTTATTGTCTTTTTTTTTGTAACTTCTGTAGGAGTCATGGAGCAAGTCCATATGTGTTAACTGTAGAGGGTGGGTAGTGGAACAGTCTCCTCCCGTGAAGACTAGTGCCTTGTTCTGGGATGAGAATCTGGGCCACATCTGATTCTCGGGCCAAGATTTCAGTGGCAGAACTCAGAAAGCTGAGCTCTGTATTGACCAGGAGTTAGGCAGTGCTCTTCTCCCATTTCCACCAAAGCTCGAAGTTTGGGGATGCCTGACCATCCCTGGACTACCATTGCCCGGACTATGAGTTAAATGTTGGAGAGTAAGGACAGTGATTATCCCCAAGTAGAAGAAAGGCAGAGCTTCTGGGAACTGATATTTTCCCTTTCCACCCTTTTGGCCTGGACCGCTGACGTCATGCTTCCTCTCCTGTTTTTGTTTCTGGACACTAGCCCCTGACAGTCCGAGGTCATCTGGGCTAGCGTGATAACTCCCATTGATTGCACATACATAGCATGTACCAGGCAGTGGGGTAAATTGCGTCTTATAACTCACTTCTTGTAATCGTCAAAACCAGCCTGGGCATTAGAGAGGTTATTTATATCAACTGGCAAGTTACGGACAGATTCAAAAGGTTTAAGAAGCTCCAAGGTCATGCAGATTGTCATGGCGGGGTCAGGTTTAGAATGAATTCTCTCTGACAGAAGATTCTGATTTGGGTATACTTTGTTCACCTTTCCTTTTTTCTTCTGCTTCCCCCAACTTAAAGAAGGTCTCCCTGGGAACTGTGTGAGTGCCTGGGAGGTGTGCTCTGTTCTTGCTTCTTCCTGCCATGGTGCCTGTAGCTGGAGCCCACCCATGTATGCATTATTCAGAATCTGACTCTTCAGACTCTGGATTGGCTGTCAAGGGTAAATTTGCTACAAAACACATTCTAATGAGTTCATTATTTTTCATGGTTTACTCGGTTTGTCACAGGCCGGGGCAGCTTGATATTTGCTTTTCTGTCTATGGTCTGGGGGCAATGTACACATCTCCTCTGTGTTTCCTTTCTACATGTCCCTTATATACATTATGCTACAGTACAGTGCAATGTACACATCTCCTCTGTGTTTCTTTTTTACGTGTGTCTTATATATGTTATGCTACAGTACAGTCTAGAGACTTTTTTGAGCATTTGAAAGCAGCCTGAGGATGAAGAATGAAGTTTTTGGAGGGGCCTGGCCATTGCTTCTGCTGGTGGATGATGTTGGAGGCTGTGTAGTATAGCCTGGCCCATGTGAAATCCCCACACTCTCCAGGGAGCAGCCTCAGCCTCAGGCACTTATAGTATTGGTGCTTAGCATTTTTGTATTACTTTGTATTTGCAAAGTGCTTTCCAGTGATTTATTAGCTGTTCTTGTTTTTAATAGCCCCCAGAGATAAGTTGATATTCAGCCTTCCGAGAATATAAATGCATAGAGTAGGCTCAGCTCATCAGATATTATTGGATCTGGATCCAGGACTCTGACCTCCTGGGATAAGGCCATTTGGGGTCACTGTCTTCTGTGGATTAGTAGGAGATCAAATGGACTTAACTTGGGCTCCCACAGTCTCTAAGGCAGAGATGAAATGACTAGCTATTTGAGGAAGTGATACAGGAGCTGTTAGCATGAGCTGGATAA
>CABHPQ010135077.1:0-21169 GCA_902168405.1 Peromyscus aztecus
GAGGATCACTGGGACTTGGTGGCTGCCAACCAAGCTAAAACACATGTTCCAGGTACAAGGGGAAACGCTGCCTCAAAGAATAAAGGAGACTAAAACAAGAGAGCACCTGATGCCTTCCTCTGTCCTCTGTGCATGTGCACACAAGTACATGCACCAACCCATGCACATGTGCATACCTTCCCATATATGTATACATATAACAAACTCACACTCATACACACGCGCACGCACGCACGCACGCACACACACGCACATGCACACACTCTTACTCTTTCTTTGACTGTTTCCAGGTAGTGATTTCTTCCGTTCTGCCTGATGATCACACACACCCAAGGGGGGGGGTGCTAAGTCGCTGTCATTTGCAGACTGGTTGACCAGTCTGTGGTAGACCAGCTGTCAACTAGTAGGTAGTGCTACAAAGAGAAGGATTGCTTGAAGGAAAAGCAATGGAATTCGATGCTTCCCTTCAAAGGACAGAAATAAAGCACTGTGGCTAAAGTATGAATGTGGCATCTCCTGGGTCTACCTGAAGGAAGCTAAGTCAGTACTCCGTGAGATTCCTGCTCATTGTGATTACTGACGCACTATAACAGCCAAGAAGTAGAACACTGTTTTACGTGATGACAAAGGACAATCTATTTGTTTCTCTGTGCCTTTGTGTCCTAGCCTACAAGATAGGGATAGCAACTGCAAGCCCACCATTGGGTCATTTATTTATTTTCTGTGTGTGTATAGGTGCATGTGTGTAGATGCATATATGTGTGTGGGTACATGCACGTGTGTGTACAGGTATATGTGTACATGTGTGTGAGTGGAAGCCAGAGGACAACTTCAGAAGCCATCTACCTCTGTTTATTTTTAAGAATTTTTATTTTATGTATATGAGTGTTTGGATACATGTATATATGTACATCACATGCCTGCTTGGTGTCTGCAGAAGCCCTAAAAGCATGTCAGATCCCCTAGAACTGGAGTTACAGATGGTTGAGAGCCACCATGTGGGTGTGGAAACCAATCCTGGGTCCTCTGCAAAAGCAGCCATTGGTCTTAACCAGTGAGCCATCTCTCTGGCCCCCACATTATTTGTTAGACAAGGCTAGCTGGCCAGTGAGCTACAGAGACCCACTTGTCACCACCTTCCCAGTCTGGGACTACAAATGCACACCACCACTTCTGGGATTACAGATGCACACCACCACTCCTGGGATTACAGATGCACAACACCACTTCTGGGATTACAGATGCACACCACCACTCCTGGGATTACAGATGTACACCACCACTTCTGGGATTACAGATGCACACCACCACTCCTGGGATTACAGATGCACAACACCACTTCTGGCATTTTTATCTGGGTTCTGGAGAGGGATCTCAGGTTCCTTGAATCATCTGTCATGATGTGCCCCAGCCCCACATCATGTCATATGAAATAGCATGAGTGATGTAACGAGTGTGCACTTGGAACGTCTAAATGCCCATGCAATGACTTCAGTATCTTGCACCACAAAATAGCAGGTGTCCTAAAGCTCAGTCTTGCCAGTGACAGCTCAGAACAGCGAAGGAAAACCTTGTGCTGGAATCATCTAAGTTAGACACATAACTTCAGTCCTTCTAATACCAAGGATCTGACTTATTCTAAGTAAATTTTCTACAAAAAGGGCTTTCCCTCTAAATATTCATCGCCACATAATAAATGCAGCTGGAATTCATGTCAGCTAAAGAACATTCCATCATACATAAACACAATTTTAAAAAAATTAAAACAATGAGATTCCACATGGAGAAAGAAGACAATGAAACTATGTTCACAGTGCACACTTCATAAACAGTCCTGGGAATGTCTACACAGCTGTGCTGGGTAATTGCTTTAACTCTGTGCCCAGAATTATGAACAACACCAGGAGAAGATGGCAAGTTATTCTTTTTCACTTGAAATTTTCAGGAAAAACCTGGTACTGAAGCAGTTCAGTTGACAAATGACAAAATTGTCTTATGTCAAGTTCAAGACCAGGAAAGGGGCTGAGGGATGGGAGCTAGAAGGTTCCAGATCTCAGAAGACAGGAACTTCTGCACATACTGGAAGCATCAAGAATGTGGTGGGCTGGAGCTGTATAGCGATGATCCTCCAATGCGTGGGCCATGGATTTGATTCCCAATGCCGAGACAGAAAAGGTAGTTATTACATGCAGAAAAAGATGTAACTCACACTCATAAGATCAGACAATAAAGAAACACAAAAATTAAACACAAATGTGTCTCCCACACCTGTAATTGACCCAAGCCTGATTGCTGCAGCATTTTCAGCCATTTAACCCTTAGATGAAAAGCTCCTGAGAACAGGTATATTGTAACCTCTCACAGCAAAACATCCCTTCCTTGAAATCAACAATTTCCAGGGATTTAATTTGCCTTCTAGAAAAGAGAACTGGGAACTGAAGTTCCCCAGGGGCTGGCAGCGGAAGGGGCTGGCAAGTCAGACCCAAGTTAAAGACCCTACAAAGCTGCCTGTGGAGAGTAGGAATGTTGCAGATCCAGAAGCAGAGTATCTTGGGCTAGCTTCCACCCCTTACAGCCATCCATCGCCTGACTCTTTGTTTGACCTAACATCTTCGTGACTGTCAAGCAAAGTCTTTTGGGATGTATTAACTTACAGACCACTAGATTCCACCAACCCAGAAACTCAATGATGTCATCAGATAGCAAAGGAGACCAACAGCAGGGTCTCCCACCAACCTGCAGACTGCACTGAAGCATTTGAAACATGCCTTGAATTAGGACTTTCATTTGTCCTGTAACTGAAAAACAAAAGCTTCAGCAAACCCTTTATACATTAGACATTTTATTTGGGGCAACCGGAATCCATAATCCTAGACCATGCTCACCCATACTTGACTAAAACATAATCCTTCATGTTTGGATTCCCAGAAAAAGAGAGAGAGAAATAATCTTTTATTCCCAGGGAGATGAAGGCTTGCTCTCCATTAACAGAACAGAAATCCATAATGCCCCCATGCAGGTTCAATTGACATCTATGTTGTGAGCCATCCAACATAGATGCTGGGAACTCAACTCAAGTCCTCTGGAAGAACAGCAAGCACTTTTAACCACTGAGCCGTCTCTCCAACCTCCCACAATTTTATTTCTATTTTATGTGCATGGGTGTCTTGCCTGAATGCATGTCAATGCACTGCTTGTATTCCTGCTGCCTGCAGAGGCCAGAAGATGGCATTGGACGCCCTGGAACTGGAGTTACAAACAATTGTGAGCTACCATGTAGGTGCAGGGAACTGAACCTGGTCCTCCACAAGAGCAATCAGTGCCCTTAATCTTTGAGCCACCTCTCCAGACCTTACCCTCCCAATTTCTTAAGAAATGTTTTTGGTGCTTGACTTTTGCTTGAGTTTTCCTGCCTGGCCCACAGTCAGGACAAATCTCTGTCACCCACCAGTCCCACAGCCGCTCAGACCCAACCAAGTAAACACAGAGACTTATATTGCTTACAAACTGTACAGCCGTGGCAGGCTTCTTGCTAACTGTCCTTATATCTTAAATTAGTCCGTTTCTATAAATCTATACCTTGCCACATGGCTCATGGCTTACCGGCATCTTCACATGTTGCTCGTCATGGCGGCAGCTGGCAGTGTCTCCTCCTCCGCCTTCCACTTCCCAGAATTCTTCTCCTCCTTGTCCTGCCTATACTTCCTCCTGCCTGGCCACTGGCCAATCAGTGTTTTATTTATTAACCAATCAGAGCAACACATTTGACATACAGAACATCCCACAGCACTTGGCTGTGGATCTTTGTATCTGCTTCCATCAGTTACTGGATGAAGGCTCTATGATGACAGGGTATTCACCAATCTGATCACCAGAGTAGGACAGTTCAGGCACCTTCTCGACTACTGCTAGTAGTCTAGTCTGGGGTCATCCTTGTGGGTTCCTGGGAATTTCCCTAGTACCAGGTTTCTCCCTTACCCCATAATGTCTCCCTCTAGCAAGATACCTCTTTCATTGCTCTCCCACTCCGTCCCTCCCCTAGCTCAACCATCCCATTCCCTCATGTTCTCATTCCCCCATCCCCTACCCTCTATTGCCCTACCTCATCCCCAGTTTACTCATTGGGATCTCCTCTGTTTCCCCTTCCCCAGGTGATCCAGACATATAGAAATTAACCCATTTCTATAAATCTATACCTTGCCACGTGGCTCATGGCTTACCGGCATCTTCTTAGGGTCCTTCTTGTTTCCTAGCTTCTCTGAAGCTGTGGGTTGTAGTCTGATTATCCTTTGCTCTACCTCTAGTATCCACTTATGAGTGACATACTGTGTTTGTCTTTCTGAGTCTGAGTTACCTCGCTCAGGATGATATTTTCTAGTTCTATCCATTTATCTGCAAATTTCATGATGTCATTGTTTTTTAAAACTGAGTAGTACTCCATTGTGTATATGTACCACATTTTCTTAATCAATTCTTTGGTTGAGGGGCATCTAGGTTGTTTGCAGGTTCTGGCTATTACAAATAATTCTGCTATGAACATAGTTGACAAGTGTGCTTGTGGTATGATTGAGCATCCCTTGGGTATATGCCCAAGAGTGATATAGCTGGGCCTTGAGGTAGATTGATTCCCAATTTTCTGAGAAATCATTATACTGATTTCCAAAGTAGCTGTACAAGTTTGTACTCCCACCAACAGTAGAGAAGTGTAGGAGTCCAGTTGAAGAGATGGAAGAGGGATTATATGAGCAAGGGGGGTGGGGTCAAGATCATGATGAGGAAATCTGCAGAGACAACTGAACCAAGTTCGTGGGAACTCACAAACTTTAGACCGACAGCTGTGGAGCCTCCATGGGACCAGACTAGGCCCCTCGGCATACAGGAGACAGTTGTGTAGCTTGGTCTGTTTGAGGGGCCCCTGGAAGTGGGATCAGGATCTATCCCTGGTGCATGAGCTGGCTTTCTGGAGCCCATTACCTATGGTCGGACACCTTGCTCACCCTTGATGCAGCAGGGAGGGGCTTGGTCCTGCCTCAACTGAATGTACCAGGCTTAGCTGTCCCCCCATGGGAGAGCTTACCCTGTTGGAAGAGCGGGGGAAGACTCCCTTAGAAGAAACTAAATTTTAATTAGTAAGTGGCAGAAAAAAAAAAGAAATGTTTTTGGAGTGCAGTGAAAACACTGAACTATAAAGCTTAACTTTTAGCTTCTTCCATGGGTCAATAGCTTCTTTCCTACATGCAGGGGTTTAATTTCACACAGAAGAGGAAGTTCAGGGTGGGAAAAGTCTCAGGGTTCACTGCCTGTATGGCTCAAAGATGCCGTCAGGGATCACTGATCCACTTCATCCTGAAATTAGCCATGACCTGACCGCCAACAGCTAGTGCCCCAGTCCCTGCTCCCTTTGCTCCTCGGTGTGAAAGGGCACACTACAGAGAGTAGGCTGGTCACAGCCTCCAAGGGGCTGAAGCAGTACTGTATAATTGCCTTAGCAGTACTCTGTGTATATGCACAGGGGTCCATGTGGATGCACAGGGGTGTGTGTTCCACCTTGAGCTTTATTTGTTGTTTATTTGGGGGATGGATTAGCCTGGAGCTCTCCCAAGTAGGGTACGTTGGCAAGCCTATTGGCCACCAGCGATATGCCTGTCTCCACCTCCTCTTCACTGGGATTCTGAGATCCCACCATCCCTAGCTTTTTTTTATTTTCTGTAAGATAAGTTCTTGGAATCTACGTCTGGTCCTGATGCTTGACCAACTGAGCTTTCTCCGTAGCCCAGCGTATTTTATTTTTAATATCCATTTATCACAATCCTGAAGAGTCTCGGAATTCAATGAGTCTGGGTGAAGTTGAGGCATATTTATTTTTTCAAGGCTCTCCAAGTGGAAAAATGCCACCTCAGATAAATTAGGATCTATCCCTACAGCTAGTGGTGAGGATGCTTAGAAAATAGCTACCTGGCTGATGCAGCAATGAATACAAAACCACAGTATGAAAGCTGAATGCTCTACTCCTGTTTCTGCACACCAAACATTCAACAGTGAAGAGAGCTGTATTTACTTGCCATGTAAAGGAGGGTTTCCACCAACAGAATAAAGGATAGAGGCAACAACAGAGTGAAACACTAACAACACAAGTCCCTTTGGCAGCACAGGAGAGATGGCTCAGCAGTTAAGGTCACTTGCTGGTCTTTAGAAGAATTGGGTTCGATTCCTAGCACCTACATGGTGGTTCCAGGGGATCTGATACACTTTTCTGACCTCCACAGGCACCAGGCACACATGTAGTACACAGACATATATGCATGCAAATACTTAGAAATAATGAAGTATTTTTTGCCTCAGATAATGACTCTCATAGAAATTCCTGTGACAGGAGTGGAGATGGCTCCGTGAGTGAGAGTTCTTATTGCATGTGTATGAGGACCTGAGTTTGTGGTTGCCTGCACAAGACCCACACAAGATCAAGCTGTCAACATACAACTGATGACTTTTAGGGGAGGCAGAGTCACTTTTCTTTAAGGGTATAGCCTCGGGTGGGTCAATCACACTCCAATAGATGACTCCACACCCATTAACAGGACTCAGTGGGTTGTCCTTTAAAAAAAAAAAGAGGATATACAGTTAGGAAAGGGTGAAAGTGGATCTGGGAGGAGTTAGGGGAAGGAAGGGTTGAATGTAACCAAAATACATTGCATGAAATTCTCAAAACATTAATATAAAGACTACATGTTTTAAAAAATACTGAGCATTAGTGATTGGGAAACTATCCCATCCAGCAAGTTTATGGGAAATGAAGGTGTGGAGAAATGATGTAGGGCAGAGATTTCTACGTACATCAAGAGCAGGATACCAGAGAAGCAGTAATGTTACGATTATCAAGTGCCCTCCGTGAGTCACCAGCGATGTCTCAAGGGTATAACAGTGTCACGTAGAACACAGTTCTGGTAAAGCCACAACCAGGAAGCACTTGAGCAAATGTTATGTGACAATATCCCTTTGGGAAAAGCATGAGTGCAATCAAAAAGAAGCACACTGGTCCCGTCTAAAGAGGTAGTTATCTCATTCCTGACCACATCTATACACACTCCTTCTAGTTGTCTCAAAATTAACTCATCAACAGATTCTAACTGGTGACCATGAAGACAATCAGGAAGCTCCTCTGCCTACATGAACTTATCTTTCATGAGTATCTGGTCTCCTTTCTTAGAATTGCATCTGCCACACGTCTTAGAAAGTTGGCGTTAATGCCTCCTTCCATTCTCACTAAGAGCTCAATAGCATATATGACAGTTAATATAGACTGTCAACTTCAAAGGATCAACAGCTGTCCGGGAGACAAGTTCTTGGGCATGTCTGCAAGTGAGTCTTTGGAGGGGATTAATTGAGATGTGAAGACACTCTCTCTCCAAATGTGAGCAGTATTATTGCCTACGGTGAGGTCCAAGACTGAATTATAAGGAGAAAGAGAACTGAGCCCCGGGATTCAACTTTCTCTGTTTCCTGACTGTGGATGCAATTTGACCAGCTGCCTCAAGCTCATATCAATATGCCCTTCACTGTGGAATAAGCCCTTCCATTAAGTTACTTTGGGTCAGGTCTTCTGTCTCAGCAACAAATAACAGTATATATTTTTTGTATTTGCAAAGGGAGAGCTGGAAGACTTTAGAATGAGAAAGTATGGTGAATAAAAAATATCTCTGAAAAGAAAGAAAACTGGGTCTGGGAAGACAGCTCAGTAGATAATGCACTTTCCTACAGTCATGACTACCAGAGTTTGCATCCCCAGAACCCACTGAAAAGCTGAGCAGGAATGGCAGCCACCTGTATCTGGGTATTCAGGAAGCAGAGATGGGATCTTCAGGACAGGGTGGTTAGCTATAATTGAAATTGGAGAGCACTAGGTTTAGTAAGACACTCTGTCTTGATAAATCAAAAAGTAGACAGTAACCAAGGAAGACACCCACATCAACCTCAAGCCTCCATGCTCACATCCACATGTGTACATACACAGACATATGTGCCCACACACATCCAAATACACGTGTGTGTGTGTGTGTGTGTGTGTGTGTGTGTGTGTGTGTGTGTCACATACTTCTACATGTGCCAAAATTAAGGAAAGAAAAAGCAAGAACTGAGCATAAAATGACCGTTTTCATCAGGAGTCAACCACTAGCCAGAGGGAACCATGGAGCCAGACACCATGATCATGAAGGTATATCTACATGGGACCTGTGAACCAACACTCAAGGTGAGGGAATGAGGCTATCTGAGCTGAAATTACAGTTTCCATAAACTCTGTCCATGGATGGGAGAGATGAGCGGAAAGATGAAGGGAGAGATGAGGAGATGGAGGAATAGAAGCGTGGTCTAGGGCTTGTGTTGTAAATCTCAGCTATGACATATGGCATCTGTTCCTTCCAGAATTTTAAATGATTTCCAAGTTCATAAATCTATGTACTTCCACACTGTCAACATACGCCATGATGTTAAGCCGCAGAACCATATGTCAAAATTCAGCACCAAATGTTTGTCTTCCAAGTTTTTCTTCCTCAGTCTCTGCCGCTATCCACTAACTGCTCATTTAGAACATTTTATGTGATGTCGTGCCTGTCCCATGAGGGTGAAGCCATAGACTCAGACCCACTGTGCTCATTCCCTACCTCTGAAACTCACAAGCCATGTGAGCTTATATTCCCTCCATCACCAATCCCTTCAAGACCCTGTGTCACAGTTTCTGACATGACACAATATTGTCATTTACAAAATTCATGCTCTAGAACCACACAGGGCTGGAGAGATGGCTCAGTGGTTTAGAAATCACATACTGTTCTTGCCAACGACCTGTGTTCAGTTCCCAACATCCATATCAGGCAGGTCCCAGGCATCAGTCTGTAACTCCAGCTCCAGGGACCCCAACTCTCTCTTCTAGCATTCTTAGATATTGCACTTAGGCACAAACCCACACAGACCACACATCTACAAATAATTAAAAATAAAAACAAAACTGGTTTTATAAAGAACCTCGCAGATGAATTAGAAAAGAATTGCAGTTGCCTTACACTTCCACATCATAGTCCATCACTGAAGGAAGTCCGGACAGGAACTCAAACAGGACAGGAACTTGGTGGCTGGAGCTGATGCAGAGGCCATGGAAAGGTGCTGCTTACTGACTTGCTCATCATGGCTTCCTCAGCCTGCTTTCTTATAGAACCCAGGACCACCCGCCCAGAGATAGCACCGCCTGCCATGGGCTGGGCCCTCCTCCATCAATCACTAATTAAGAAAATGTCCTACAGGCTCACCTATAGCCCGATCTTATGGAGGCATTTTCTTAATTGAGGTTCCGTCCTCTCAGATGACTTTAGCTTATACCAATTTGACATAAAACTGCCCAGCACAAGGCAGAAAGGGAGAAAGGGAGCTGAGTCCCAGTACTCATCTCTCTACTTCCTGACCGCAGATTTAACATGACCTTGTGTTGCATGCTCCTGCTGCCATGACCCCTGCCGTGATGGACTGTACCCTCAAACTGTGAGACAAACTCTTTTTCCCTCTTGTCAGATGTTTTTGTCACCCAAATGAGAAACGTAACCGATACAGCAACTCTGCAGTGCCCCTAACTAGCTAAGGTCTCTGGCATCCCCGCCATTTTGCTTAACCTCCCATGTAAAGATCTTTTTCAGGTTTTTGTTTTTTTGTTTGTTTGAAGCATGAAATCTGATGTGCTAACAGAACCCCCAATTTAAAATACATATGCTTTTAGAAATCCAGCTTCAAATACAATGGCATTATACAGGAAACTTCTTTGCCTTCTGCCGTGCTTCCACGGAACATAGGACTCCCTGGATGATGACATGATGTCCCTGAATCAAGGGTGCCTGTGCAGGTGGAACCAATGGCTTGGGGGCAGGCAGGGACCTTGCTTTCAGCAGCACTCTGGACTCATTAATTCACCATTTCACTTAATCCCCTTGCTGCCTTGAGATTTAGCACAGCCTTTTAAATCTGTAATCATGGGGGAGGTATGGTGGCACACCCCCTTAATCCCATAATTTGGGAAGTGGAAGCAAGAAGATTAACAGTTCAAGGCCAACCTTGGCTACGTAGGGAGGCCTAGACCAACATGGGTTATGTGAGACCTTTGCCTGTAAAGAACAAAATGCCAGAGTGATTTAGATTTCGGGGACCATGCACAGCAGAGCTAGGGAGGACAATGAACATGAAAGTAGATGTTCTTAAAACCTGAGTATAGGGCTTGAATAGTGATCCTCATTCTTTATTCATCACTTCCCAATATTAACTTGGAATATTCTTTTCCTTACTTCCTTTTTAAGGATTTGTTTTTATTTTATGTGTATGAGTGTTTGCCTACATGTATGTCTCTTTATTACACACATGCAGTGCCCTCAGAGACCAGAAAAGTTCACTGGATCCCCTGGAACCAGAATTGCAGACAGCTATGAGCTACCATGTGGGTGCTGGGAACAGAACCCATGCTGTTTTTAACAAAATCTCAATCATTCAATTTTACCAATCAAGACTTGGAAGCCCAATGCTTGAGTGAAAACCTGCTAGCTCAGAGAGGCAGAGAAAGCACCCTGATGACCTTCCTCCTCAGTCAACATCCCTGAAAAACCTCTTTTCTCCTATGCTATTTCAAACAAAAACCTCAAACTGAATGTCCCTCCTTCCTACTTCCCATGTGTCTCTCTACTGGTCCTCCTGACTCCCTCTTACTCTCTATCATCTTTTTTAACAATCCTGTCTTCACTTCCTGTCCACTGGTTGCTTGCCCTGCCTCTTGACCTACGGTTGATTTTATTTAGTCCTGTTTGCAATTATTCAAGCAGAAAGCTCTTGAATTAAATGTATGTGCTAGGACTGGGCCACACCACAACTAGAAACAGGATTTTCCAGTAAATAACACAATCTTGGGGTTCACAGTGTGATCAAATATCCTGCAACAAACCCAGATCGTCTGCAAGAACAGCCAGTGCTCTTAACCATCGAGCCATTTCTTCAGTCCCCAGTTTTCTTTTGAGAGCAAATGGCTGTGTGCTATAACACTGTGTTGTCACTGGCACACAGGCAATTAATTTTCATTTGCAAAAGTGATGGTAATGCTGGTTATTAATGTATATTGGAGGTGAGGAAATTAAATTTCAATTATGAACCCCCAAAACATTCTCTCTCTCTCTCTCTCTCTCTCTCTCTCTCTCTCTCTCTCTCTCTCTCTCTCTCTCTCTTTCTCTCTCTCTCTCTCTCTCTCTCTCTCTCTCTCTCTCTCTCTCTCTCTCTCGTGTCCGTGTGTCTGTCTGTCTGTCTGTCTTTCTGTCTGTCTCTACACAAAGGTAAAGTAAAACATCCTCCAAATCTTTGAAGTCATTTTTAAAAATAAATTATGCAGTGATCTAGTTTGCATGTGGCTCTTAAGCATTTGCATGCTGGTAAATATGAATGAACCACTAACATTTGTGTTTCCTTCCTGAGCCACACTCCCACTGTGACCCATCTCAGGCCAGTAGCACGATGCCCCCAGTACAGTGCTGGGAAGAGAGATATCCAATGGACTCCCATGGCTTGGTGTGAACCCAGCAGGACTGAAGCAAAAGACAAGCACAACTACAAAACTCAGCAGTCTGAGCACCACACTGGGAAGAGAGTCCAAGTGAACCAATCAGGGATGCTGTTTGCCTCTGCCTCCCAGTTGCTTCAAGGAGATGTTTGCTAATTTACATTTATCATTTATCACAAATCCTACTCCAAGAGAGACACTGAGAAAAGCTCTTCTAGGAGGACATGGGGGACAGTCCATTGTCTGGGCGACATCTTAATAGCCCCCATTAGTATTATTGACTCGAACAAATCACTTAGCATAAATTAATCCAGGGACTCTCTCCAGCATCCCTCAGGAGTAAGTAGGCAAAGAGTGGAAATTCTCTTTTATAGGAGGCTGAGGGGTTCTGAGAACACAAGAAATCAAGTTTGCAATACAACACTGAGCAGCAATAAGCATCTGACGATGTAGGAGAGGCCCACTCCTACGGGAAAAAACACTTGATTCCCACACATGCTCCAATCTCAGTTCCCACTTAAACCCAGCCTATTTTCCACCCAGCAGGAGCTCAGGGACCCAGTTACCATAAACAGCTAGAAGTGGCAGCCTATGGACTGAGTCTTCTGTGGCCTCTCACAGTACCATCACACATCTTAAACATGTATAACTAAAGGAGGCAACCTCATAGGACAGACCCTGTTGCGGAAAAGTTAATATGAGTCTTAATCCTCTTGTCCAAAAGAATAAAAGACTCCCCCCATCTTTTCTAAGAAATCCTTCTGTGTTCTGAATTCCCTGAGAGAAAAGTAGCAATTTTTCTGGTTTCAGATCCATAGATCTGACAAGTTGAGGCCAACCTGACAGGTAAGATTTTATAAATGTGGCTAGCCTTACCTTGAGGTGTACATCAATGGAATTCAACGCCTTATTTAGAAGTCCCCTTACGAGGCCTCTGTCACCCTGGCACAGGTCCACAGGGGCTTTCAAACTGGACATCTCCACACGGAGTCTGCTCTATAGCACCCCCAACCGGAAGGAGCCAGCAGAGTGGAGACGGGTGGACAGAAAACTCCTGTGCCTCTGTGGAACTTCACCCTCTGCAGCTCGCTCTAAAAAAATGCACAAAAATGCAGCTCAAGGATGTGTCAACGTCACATAAAGTTCACCTGAAGTCCTTTCAGAGGAACACACATTATCTCCATCCCACCCCCACCACCAGTGGTCAGCCTCTGCAGGGCTCCCTCTGAGCTATGGGCTGCAAAAGCAGAGGCAGGGTGGTTCCTCCGCATGGGACCCTAAAGAGAGGCAGGCTTCTGAGGTTGGGAGTCAGGAACACTGGGCACAGGAGAACGTTAGGGAGCTAGAGAAGACAGCTGCTCACTGTTCCGACAGCACCTAAGAAGCAGCAGAGCTTCTGTGACAATGGCTAGGTCCCTGCACAGCCTGGGGAATTGGGTCAGTTCCCTATGGAGGAAGTGAATGTAAATGGCTGGACATCTTCTCATGCACCTCACACACTTAAGCACCTAGTATCTCGGTCATATCAGCTAAAAGGGAAAGCAGAGGTCCCTATCCAGTTCTGTTCCATTTCTATCCCTCTGTTTTCGTCACTCTGAGAGTGATAGAAAAGTTACTCTGATAGAAACTGCCTGAATTTGGATATTCTGATAACCAGGCAAATGCATGCATCCATTTCATTTGATCTTAGCAATGAAGAAATTAGATGCTTTTATTTTTAGTCATACTGAAAACTTGCAGTTCTTTGACTGCAACAAGAAGGGTGTCTCATAATCTGGCTTTAGGCTAACACACCCCATTCTCTTCCATGTTCCCCGACTACAAATATCTCCAGAGCAAAAGAGCTGACTACACAGAAAGCCAGTTTTAGTTAGCTAGCTCAGCACTTTGACATTTTACACCTGCAATGTCTTAGTACACCTGCTTTGATTAAATTAAGTCAAATTAAAGATGTACGCACCCCTCTTCAAATGACCAATTTCTAGGAGAAATATTTTTCATATTGCACCTTTTGCACTGTGAGTCATTGCTAGAACTGTTAGCTCCTTTGTATATAAAGCTTATGAAATAAACCATAAACAAACAAAACCTGATGATGGAATTGTCTCTAACAATAAATGATCAAAATTCCCTCCCCTTCCAGCCCACCTGCAAGGAGGTCATGGGGCTAAGAAAGCTGCATCAGCTTCATGCTGAAGAGGGTGAGGTGTGGTATCTACTTTTCAAACTGACTTTCTCTAAATACACCTTAAGAAGCCAAGGACGGTGGAGATGTCTCAGTGTGCAAAGTGCTCCTTGTGCAAGCACAATGACCTTCCCAGTGACAACAGGTTACACGTCAGATCAGACCAGTTGTTGAATGCCTTCTGGCCTTTCTTGATTTCCTCTTCTGAAACTTCACGGCTTCAACCAGATGATCACTACCGTTCGTAGAGCATCACATTTTGATTCTGAGATACCATGAAGGCACAGGGACAAAGGAAGAAACAGACATTATTCCAGATCTATTGTACACCCAGCTGCGCTTATCAGATTAAGATGCGGAGTTCATAAATGAGGAAGAAAAGACTGATACAATTTAGAATTCACATTTGCTGGAAGAGCAACACATCGTTGAAGGAACTATCTATAGAATAGTTTTGTCCATTCATCCACTTTCTCACAGTAAAAATAACCTTGTTTCTTTGTTATAAAACTATATCTGAATAGAAATAGGGAAATGCAGTTTCTGAACCAAGCCATGCCAGCACTCATCATGGGTCCATTCTTTCCTATGAAGGTAAGAGCACCATCTGCTGGCCTTACGCTCTAATAGCATCCTCATAACATCGTAAAATTTTTTTGGAAATTACACACACAACGATGCTGGCATATTGGGGGTGTTTATATGGTAAACAATATCAATTATCAAGTCTCCTTAGTTTAACAGTAGCAACCTGAGTGGCCACTCCACCAACAGTGGTCAGCTGGGGAAGAAAAGAAGGAGTTTAAATGAAAAGTCCAACCCCAGATTAAAGCATAATTCTGCGCTCCATGCAGACTCCAGCCAGCAGGGAAAGGCCAACCTAAAGCACTTATGTGGCTCTCCACCAGGAGTGCAGTGACATTACCATCTTGGCCACCAGGAGCACTTTGGTTCTCCTTGCTTCCTCAAAACCCCCTTCTTACAAAACTCTCTTTTAAGGGCAATCTCTCTGTTTCTGGATTTGCTCAGAAAATGTTTGACATAAAAGCAAAATTCTCCAGTTCCTTAGTCAATTAAATCCAAGGTGATTTCAGTACACTTCACTGGCAGAAGGTTAGATAACTGTTTAGCATGGTACTGAGGAAGTATGGAAGACAAATGGAATGCTTTTATATAGATAGGCAATCCTGTTTCTTTTTAATATTTTATTTATTTACAGTATGAATTTGCATGTGTGAGTGTGCATATGTGCCACAATGCACATGTGGGAGTCAGAAGACAAGTGTATGTATATGAGTCATTCTAATAAATTCCATATATGTATATGTATGTGTATATATATGGGACTTATTAGAATGACTTATAGGCTGTGGTCCAGCTAATCCAGTAGTTGCTCAGTCCACGAGGCTGGATGTCTCAGCTAATCTTCAGTATACATTGGAATTCCGAAGAAGTAGGCTCTAATGCTAGTGAAGGAAAGGACTTGCTAGCAGGATGAGAGCAAGCAGACAAAGAGCAAAAGCTGCCTTCTTCCATGTCTTTATATAGGCTTCCAGCAGAAGGTGTGGCCCAGATTAGATCTGGGTTAAAGATCTAGATTAAAGGTCTGTCTTTTTTCAAGCTCAAATGATCTGGATTAAAGGTATGTCTTCCTACCTCAAAGATCCAGATTAGAAGTGGGTCTTTCTATTTCAAATTAGGCAAAAATCCCTCACAGGTGTGCCCTCTGTTTTGGGGTTTTAGCTCCAGATGTAGTCAAGTTGACAACCAAGAATAGCCATCACAGTGTGTATGCATGTAAAGGTCAGAGCACAACCTCAGATACTTGCTGTAGAATAATCTTTTTGTATGCTGTGAAGATGTGTTGCTCTCATTGGTTTAATAAAGAGCTAAATGTCCAATAGCTAGACAGAAAGAGGTTAGGTGGGACTTGCAGACAGGAAGAAAACGCTAGGATGAAGAAGGACGGAGTCACCAGGAAACTTGGGGAGAAGCAAGATGAGCATGCCATGCTGAGGAAATGTACCGAACCACATGATAGAACACAGATAAATAACATGGGTTAATTTAAGTTGTAAGAACTAGTTAGTAACAAGCCTAAGCTATTGCATGAGCATTTATAATTAATAATAAGTTTCTGTGTGGTTATTTGGGAGCTGGTTGCAAGACAGAAAATTCAGTCTACAGGTACTATTCACATTTTTATATATACAGAGTCTCTCATTGGCCTGGTGCTCACCAAGTAAACCAGGCTGACCAACAAGCCACACAGATGCACCTGTTTCTACTTCCTTGGTGCTGGGGATTACAAGCCACCACATCTGGGCCCCTTATTTTTAGCATGTCTTCCAGTATCAAACTGGCAAGCACTTTCTGAATGAGCTAGCTCCCCAGCCTCGGACTTGCTTTTTTAATATACCAAACTGGTATCAGTACCAAAATATACCTGAGATGATCTGGATGAAAAGCCCAAGACCCTAAATTGCCTCTTATCATGATTTGATAGTTAGCAGCACAATCAGGACCAGAACTGAGGGCTGGGAAGGCAGCTCAATTGGTAGAGTCCATCCAGGCATGCACAAAGCCCCAGGTTCAATTCCCTACACCACATATACTAGGACAGTATGTATATCTGTAATCCTAGTACTTAGCAGGTAGAGGTTGGATGGCCAGAAGTTCAAATGCATCCACAGATATACAGAAAGATCAGGGCCAACCTAGGGTGCATGAGACCCTGAGTGGTGATATGAATGGAAACTACTCCCATAGGCTATTTGGCCCCCACTTGATGGAACTGTTTGGGAAGGACTAGGAGGTGTGGTCTAGTTGGAGGTTTCAAAAGACTCCTGCCATTCCTAGTTCTCTATTTATCTATCTGTCTATCTGTCTATCTATCTATCTATCTATCTATCTATCTATCTATCTATCTATCTATCTATATCTCTCTCTCTTTTCCTCCCTCCCTCCCTCATTCTTTCTACCTCATGGTTATGTCTCATGATGTGAGCTCTCAGGTACTGCTCTAACAACATGCCTGCCTGCCTCCATGCTCCATGATGGTCATGAATTCTAATCCTTTGAAACAATAAGCCCCACATGAAATGCTTTCTTTCATAAGCCTTAGTTATGGTGTTTAATCACAGTGTCTTCTTAAGACACCTTGTCTGAAGAAGAAAATAGTTCTTCTAACATCAAGTCACAGAAATTATGGTTGCAGACTGGGACCATATGAAAGAATATTGAGTAATTTAACAAAAATGCTAAAACAAATTTCTTTAAGGCTAATAAATTAGTAATCAAAAATAATTCACTTCATTAGGATAAAAATCCCTACATATATCATATATTTTTCCTTGCATTTCTCCTGGTTGAATGTTTTCCAGAAAGACTACCCATTGTCACAGACTCTACCAAGCTATCTGACCTCCAACTATAAAACTGGCTTTGATGGCTTGCATTTATGCTATACAATCTAAAATCTAATACTCCAACATTTTTACCTGTAAACAGAAAAGTCATAGCAAGTTGTCAGCTGCAATGAAAAGGGACACTCCTATGAGACAGTGTCACATGCTTGTTTCTATACTGAACTCTTAGAATCTACCATGGTTCATACATAGCACAAGACTGGAATTTACCTTTTATGAACTATGTGAAAGGAGATAGAGCTGATTAAACTATAAATAAAATAGAAGCAAAGCCTAAGTTTGGGTTCAGGGTCTCCCTATGCAGCTCTGGCCGTCCTGAAACTCCCTATGTAGACCCAGCTGGCCTCAAACTTAGAGATATTGGCCTAGCTTTGCTTCCTGAGTACTGGGTTAAAGGCATGCTCCACCATGCCAGGCCATTTGTGATTGATTTTCATTGTCAACTTGACTGGATGAAGAAATGTCTAGGATATTAGTGGGACAACCCTAGGGTTGTTCCCAGAAAGAACCAATTGATAGTAAGATCTATCCACAGTGTGGGTAGTTCCACCCTGAGAACTAAGGTCCTAGATACATACAAAGGGAAGGGGGGGACTCTGGAAAGAACCAGCAGTCAGCACCTCCATATCTCTGTCTCTTGTTCCCTTATCCTCCCTTCCCTCAGTGTGTGGGTGGATGGGGAGGGGGTCTGGTCTGCTGGGATATGAGCAAGCATCTGCCATATATATATATATGTATATATATATATATATACATATATATATATATTTCAGTTGCCGGGGAGCAGCCACCACCAGGACAGACTGGGGCCTCTCAAACATGGAGCCCAAACAAGCCCCTCCTCCCTTAAGTGGCTTCTTGTCCGACATTTAGTTACAGCAACAAGCAAGGCAATGAATATGTGATTTACTCCTCTAACAACACTGAGCTATAGCTTCTTCATAATGTCATTTTACAAATGAGACAGAGAGGTAAGTCGTTTCCTCAAAGCCACATAGTGCAGAATATTAAAACTGTATCTCAGACTTAGGAATCCAAAGCTTGGAGACTATGATTATTTATGTATGATCATGTCTGCTTATATTCCTCCCTGATCCTTTGATAGTCTGTACTGTAGACATCTAAGTATGTGACTGAAAGACTGGGGAGGGGGAGAAATGATGGAAATGTCTCACAAATAAATTTTGAAGTTGGAGAGATGGCTACATGGTTAAGAGCACAAACTGCCCTTCCTCGGGGCCTGAATTTGCTTCCCAGCACCCATGTTGGGCAGCTCACAACCACTGTAACTTCAGTTTTAGGGCAACTGACACCCTCTGAACTCATATACACATACCCACACACAGGCACAGGCACATACACATGATTAAAACTAAAGCTTTTTCTAAAGAAATTTTCTTTTCTGTGGCTTAAATGGTGCTTTTATCCTATGTAAAAATGCTGAGCCAATCGTACCCAAATACTGGAAAATACATATCCTGACAAAGTGCACTTCCAGCTGTTGAAGCTAATCTTTTTAGAACTAGCTTTTTCAGAGCACCGTTGATATTTTTAGCTATGATTTTCATTTGCATCATCCACATAGATAAGACAGGAGGCCATGCTTTAATAACCACCCAGCTCTGGATAATTAATCACCTGCTTCAACATAAAACACATTTCCCCTACTGTACACACAACTGAGACTTGCTTAGTTGTACTTACAAAGCTCATCAAGCTGTCCCGTGTTGCCTTCATGTCATATGTGAACTTGACCCTCAGTGACCTCACACTCTGAGAATACATATTCTCTGTTGATGGGTTCCTGACCCCTAGAGTGCACAGAGCTGTTAGAGTTGGTCAGAGCGCCCTGGTAAATGGACTTGCTACAGTAGGGAAAACAAGCCATCTTTAGGGGTGGGTTTCCATGTGTTAATTCAGTGCACAGGGACTGGGCTCTTACTTTACAGGCAGTGGCAAAACAGCACAAAGATATAGACTCTGAGGGCCAGTGAGATGGTTCAGCAGGAAAAGCACTTACCATGCAAGCCTGATGATCTGAGTTCGAGCCCCAGAACCCACATCAAAGCGGAAGTCAAGAATTGGCTCCACCAAGTTGTCCTCTGACCCCCACATGTGCACTAAAGCACGTGCATGTGCACACACATTAATAGTAATAATACATTTTTAAACAAATAAACTCTATCTCCAAAGAGGAGATAATAAAACAGGAAATGAAGTCAAATATTATGTGATAGCATGACAAATACTGTAGTTAAGAAAACAAAGAACAATACAAGGGTCCAGAGGCAGTATCCAGATGAGGACTGAAGGGTGTGTGAATCTTCCTGAAGGGTTGGATAGGAAAATCTCCATGGTAAAGAGCACTTGAACCCAATTGTGCAGACTTGGGATGGTCCAGAAAGGTTGGAGGGAATTCCAAGCCCAGAGTACATAGTAACATCCCATCGGTATAGGCATATCCAGTCCAAGGTCAGCGAGCCAAGTGCAACTGAGAATAGACATGAATGCAGCCCTATACAAAATTGTAAGCTTGCTTAAAACGTTATAAGATTCTAGGAACTGGAAAGTAGTTAAGAACACGCGCTGCTTTTGAAGAAGACCTGAGTTTGGTTCTCAGCATCCACACAGTAGCTCACACCCACCTGTAACTCCAGCTCCAGAGGATCTGACACCCGCTTCTGGCCTCCACCGGCACTTGCAAACACATGGTGCACATACATATGTTTACAATAAATAATTCTTTAAATTAGACAATATATGCAGATGCTACTAACAAATGTTTGGGAAACAGTCAAGTGCCTTCCTTTCTATCACATAGACTGTAATATTTGTTACGATAGAAACAAACAAAGGAACAGAGACAGAACAGGGTTGGCCTCCAGGCAGTCTTCATAGACATGGATCATCTTGGCACCAAGAGCTTACAACACTCAGCTAGGCATGGTGGCTCATATTCCAATATCCCAGCACTCAGGAGATGGAGAAACACAAGGTTGAGGCCAGCCTGGACTATATAGCAAGAAGAAAAATCATAAGGAACTTTTAATACACAATTTAGGACTTTTATATAAGCACAGCAGAAGGGATATTTGAGTGTGGAACGTTCTACCTTAAGAGGACTAGAAACCAACTGAGTTCTCACTGGATAGCTAACTAGGGGGTGCTTTGAGGGAATAAGGAACAGCAAGGACTTAACTAGTTTTCAATTCAGAAATCTGACAGTAATCTCACCATGGTGATTTGGCATCACTTATAGTATTTATTTGATCACTAAGGCGTGATAACACAATATTCTGGGGATCTAGAACTTTCTGTTTTGTCTCCAGCTTTTACAATGCTAACAAGTCATTAATCAATTCTGTGGCCCAACTATCTTTAAAATGGTTCTGTCCAATTAAAGAGTTATTTAAGACTGGTAAATGTGAAACATGGAAACAAAGAGGAAATTTTTAAAAATAGTTTTCAGGGCTTTGCCTAATTTTGCAGTACATATCCGTGTCTCCCATGTGTCTCTGATAAAGATCAAAATAAGATTCATCTTCAAGACAATTTAATGATGACTTGTTGAATATTTTATTGTATTAGTCACCCAAACAATAACTAAGTCATGTTGAAATCATGATTATGACATAGTACCTAATATCACTAAAGGACACATGACAGTACCAAATATACTTAATAAATTGTCATTTTGTGGAACCCATCCCTTTACATAAAGCCAACCATTAAATATACAAACACTTTAGATTGTTTATCTAGTAATAGCTTATAAACATGTACCTTCTTTTAATTAGTCCACTTTGGGAAGGTGAGATACTAAGGCAGAACTTGGTCCAGTCAATTCCCTCAGGAGACCATATTAGCAACAGGGCTAAGCTAAGCTTGCGGGACGTGGTAGAGACTAAAAGACTGACAATTAACATGATACAGGCTCTCATTTTGAAAACTGAAAACCAGTCGAATATTTTTTAACAGTCT
>CABHPQ010135078.1:0-13090 GCA_902168405.1 Peromyscus aztecus
GCCACCACCATCCCGCCCAACTGTCAGTTCTAATCAGAAAGTAAAAACAACGTGCAGCTTCTGAGCCTCGCAATAGAACAGTGTGGACCTTTCCCTTACTGTTCCTCTCTCTGCTTTTGTTTCTGGTTTAAGCCTTTTGATCCAGCCATGGTACCACCCACTCATGGCAGGTCCTAGATTTGAGATCACCTGCCCAGTTACAATTTGTACTTGCTAGTGCCAAGACAGAAAATAAGCACCCTTTAAGAGCACTGCCGGAAGTAACTAGAAACAACAAGGAACTGGGCCTGGCAACCTGCTCTCCACCAAGGCTATGCATCCTTACTCCCAGGCCAGGTGCTTAGGGGCTCACACCTCAGATGCCACTCTCTACAGGTCAGAATCTCAACTCAAAGAAAGCTCTTCTTCATTTCTCCCATGAGACCAACAGTCTTTGACTAGCAGACTTTGGCCTTTTGGCTCAATGGGAAAAAAAATTACTTTGTTTTTATATTTTAAAAAAGTCACATCCCACAGCCTTTAAGCCTTTAAAAGATGTCTTTAATAGATATGGGTAACTGGAAAGGGTGGCACTTAAATAAAAAAAAAATCCACACTTCAGAAGTCATTGTGATAAAACAAACAAATAAAATCAAAGTACTGATTATTCTCCAAAAAATCAGAGGTGAATAAAAGATATTCTTCGATTGTACTCAATTATAATGTAATCAAAGCAATGTTTTCAAAACAAAACACCTTCCAGCTATGAAAAGAAAACAAGAGAGCACTAGACATGCCCATGCCGAACATGGCTTGATACACAGTTACATGGTCTTTTCTAACTACCCTCAAAGACCACGTGCATAATGACTCCGCTTTCATGACCAGCAATAGCATGTGCTCAGCCAAGAGCCCTGACCTGCTAAAGTGGTCCTGGAAAACCAGGAACTTTCACTCCTGTAAGCTGAAACCTTTCACATGTAAGTTCCGCCGTTTCATTCCGGTTCTTCCCGATATCCACCACATTGTGGCTTATGCTGTAACCTTTGCATGGCTCTCTCTCAAAAATTCCATAGAAAAATCAAAGTTCAGAAATTCTTTTCTCCTTTGAGACAAGAATCTCACTCTGTAGCCCAGGATGGCTTCAAACTCACAGTGATCCTCCGGCTTCAGTCTCCCAAATACTGAGATCTGATGTGAGCTGTCATGCTCAGCTCTGAGATGTGAACTCTGATTTGCAGTAGGAGAGCTAACACTAGATAAACTAAGGGTGTGTGTGTGTGTGTGTGTGTGCATGTGTGTGTGTGTGTGTGTTCTTGAAAGAAGAGAGGGAGAATTACAAAGAAAAAAAAAAGAAAGCAAAAGAAAAAAAGAGTACTAGGAGCAAGGCACACTGACTTGACACGAAGACAGGTTTTTGAGAACAGCCTTGACACTGGAGAGCAGCTAGAAAGAGAAGGTACACAAATGCCCTTCAGGGATGGGCAGAAAGAAGGGCCTGTATGAAAAAGAATGGAGTGGCCTAAGGATTCAACAGAAGCCAAGACTACCATGTAGAACCCAGGCCCCAGGAGATGACTGCACAGAATGACATCTGTGAGCCTCCATGGACGGCTGATGCTATTGAGGGGAGAGTCTACGAAAGCTCCCCAGGCCCCAGAGATCTCTGTGGAGCTACTATATGGTGTAATTCAGCAGCAGAAGAATGAGAAGAGCCAAAGCACTAAAGGAATGAACGAAGGTAGCCTTTCCTGCTATGGTGCTGCCAGAACCAAACCCCATGGGTTTGCCATTGTCTTAGCTGGGTCTCTATTGCTGTAATAAACACCGCGACCAAAAGCAACTTAGGGAGGAAAGGGTTTGTTTGGCTTACTTACACTTCTATACCGTAGTCCATCATTCAAGGAAATCAAGGCAGGAACCTTGAGGCAGGAACTGAAACAGAGCCCATGGAGGAGTGCTGCTTACTGGTTTGCTCCTCCTGGCTTCCTCAGTTCGCCTTCTTATGCATCCCAGGACCAACCACCCAAGGACAGAATTGTCCACAAAGAGCTGGCCCTTCTACGTCAATCATCAATCAAGAAAATGACCCACAGTCTTGCATGAGAGTCTGCTTTAAGGAGGCATTTTTCTCAGTTGAATTTCCCTCTTCACAAATGATCCCAGCTTATGTCAAGCTGGCATTTAAAAAAAGAGAGGAAGGAAGGAAGGAAGGAAGGAAGGAAAGAAGGAAGGAAGGAAGGAAGGAAGGAAGGAAGGAAGGAAGGAAGGAAGGAAGGAAGGAAGGAAGGAAGGAAGAAAGGAAGGAAGAAAAAGTAAGCAAGCACAGGACAAGCATCCCTCAGCATGCTCCTCAAAAGGAAGTCAGTTGTTCAATGCACTGTCAGTTACATCTGACCAAGGATGAACTGTCCATCTTAGACGACACAGTGCAGGTCACATTCTGAGGACCAGAAGTAGTTCTACTTGTCACTAAAATAACAAAGACCGAAGTTATTTTCAACCTGCAGATAGATCATCATCAGATCATCTTCTCATTTTGATAAATCTCTAATTTTACTCCTATTATCTTGAACCTCAAGGGAGGAAAAATAATCTCTTCTAAATTTACTTTTTCTATTCAACATCGCTTGGATTGTTTATTCAAAAAAACATATTGAGTTATACTTATCAGCTCCAAAATCTTTCTCTCTTCACTAAGAGGTCACCATGACCAAAGATACTCATTCAACAACTATTTCTTTGGGATTTTTATATAGCTAAGTACCAGGGAAACAAACAAAAAACAAATAAACACCATTCCTGTTCTCATGGTGCTGACATTGGAAGCTATGATCCGCTTAAACAGCAGAGCAGAAAGTATCCAAATAACTTGGTGATAAAATCTATTTGGGGCAAAGGGTCGGGGGAAAGGTCTCTTCAGTACATTTTTTCACCAGGAGCCAGGGAGGTCTGGCCTCCTTGCAAATTGGAAAAGACATAGACCAAAAATATATTAAATATACTTTTTTAATTTTAAAAAATGTTTGTTTTGCCTGAATGTACACTGTCTACTACATGCATGCCTGGTGCCTGTGGAGACCAGAAAAGGATGTCAGATCCCCCAAGAAAGCAGTTACAAACAGCTATGAGTTGCCTTTGGGTGCTGGTAATCAAACCTAGGTTCTTTGGAAGGGCAGCCAGAGCTCTTAACCACTGAGCCTTCTCTTCAGCCAACCCATTTTCTCTCTCTCTCTCTCTCTCTCTCTCTCAGTTTTACTCATTTTGTGTGTGTGTGTGTGTGTGTGTGTGTGTGTGTGTGTGTGTGTATATTTTTTTTGCCTGTATGCATACATAGCACTACATGTGTGTCTGGTACCAACAGAGTTCAAAAGAGGGTACCGCATTCCCTGAACTTGGAGTTAGAGATGCTTGTGAGCCACCATGTAAGTGCTGAGGATTGAACCCAGGTCCTCTGCAAGAGCAACAAGTGCTCTTAGCCGCTGATCCATTTCTCCAACTCCCTTTAAGTACATTTTTTTAAAGCCCAGAACTGGACATATCCTTGTCTTTTGTTTTAGTTCTAGAACTTTCACATTTAAAAAAAAAAATGAGTACAGGTAAAATCTAGTTCAGTAGTAGAGCACTCATCTAGGAAGCCTCAGGTTCAATCCTCAGCAACACACACACACACACACTCCTAGTCAAATGTAGTAACCACGGCTAAGCACTTATCAAGCACACTAACACACTGGGAGGGAACTTCTGGGATCCAGAGAAGAATGAGCCAACTTCCACCATGAAAGTGCATGAGTCAGGGGAGATAAAAACTTTAAAAAATTATAATTCGGAGCAGAAAGATTCACGGTCCCAAAGGAAGAGAGAGCCCTTAACTCTCAGTCCAAACTGCAGAATTCACTAGGCCTTAATGACATAAGGAGAAACCATAAAGCCTGCATGCCTGTTGCATCCCTAAACTTAGGAAGGCTGGGAGACTCTAAGAGGGGAAACTCAGAAGTCCCTACAAGCTGGAACCTACCTCTGAGATTACCATCTCCCCTGCTCCATGTGGACAGAGAAATACTTAACAGAAGCTTCGCTAGATGAAGGTGGTGATTAACATGGAACACCCCGGGTTGAAGTGAGAGCCAAATGGCCTGCTGACTTGTGTTCTGCTATCTCCAAAATCACTAGACCGTTTTCACACCCTCAAGGGGGCCTGAAATGACAGGCTTCAAATGATAGTTCTTCAGCCATGTCCTGAATAGAGCACACTAATAAAGTGCCCAGGCCATCATGCCTAGGAGTTCCAAAAATAAGTCTTGTTTTCTACCTTTAGAGACAAGTTCAACAATTCTAATTATTGTACCTCGTCTAATTAAATGAGTTCATGGGAAATACGATATGGTATTTTTTTTATCACACTGCTACTTGACTCTGTAAGCCAGCTTACTAGAAGAAAGGCACTTTCTATTTTGAAAAGACAATAAGGGAACATAGGACAGGGCTTCGGAGATGGCTCAGTGGTTAATAATGCTTGCTATGTAAGCAAGAAGATGATTTGAGTTTCAAATCCACAGCACCCATATCAAAACACGGGCATGCTGACCCATTCCTGTAACCCCAGCAATGAGAGGCAAAGACAAGTGGATCCCAGGAACTCACTGGCTAGCCAGACCAGCCACCAATCAGTGAGCCTGGAATTCAGACACACACACACACACACACACACACACACACACCGTCTTTTTGGTTTGTTTTTGTTATTTTCTGAGACAGGGTTTCACTGTGTAGCTCTGGCTATCCTGGATCTCACTCTGTAGACGAGGCTGGTCTTGGACTCACAGAGATCTGCCTGCCTTCTGAGTGCTAGAATTAAAGGCACGAGCCACCACCACCTGACTGAGCCACCACCACCTGACTGAGACACCCTGTCCTAAAGGAATAAGGGAGAGACTGATAGACCACACCCTACAGCACTATTCTGACCAATGCACCGAGGGGTATCAGCACGCACACCCGACATAACCATACACTCACACATATACCCCAAATACACCAGACAAACATATAAACACACCAAAAGAGAGAGGAGAGGGAAGCAGGGAAGGAAGGAGGGGAGAGGGAGAAGGCAGGGGAAGGAGAAAGATATGAGAGACCGCAGGACAAGAAAGGGAGAACCCTCTCTCCAAACAAGAAATGCTTCTTAGAACATCTTTCTTGATTATTTTCAATGTAGAACAACACCCAGCCAGGCTTGGCAGTTAACATCTTTAATCTCAGCTCTTAAAAAACGGAGGCAGATGTTTTTCGCTATGAATTAGAGGTCAGCCTAGTCTTTACAGAGTTCCAGGTCAGTCGGCACTACATAGTGGGGGAAAAAAAATCCAGCATCAGCCTTGTGATTTTCTCAGAGATACAGGGGGAGAAAGATATTGATTTGGGTTATATGCTTCTTATTACAAAATGCTGGCCCCAAATTATCATTGTATATAAAAGGCACACCCTGCCATTCCCAAGCAGTATCAAATGTGGGGTGACAGCAGGAAGATACTTCCTTCCTTACATTTAGGGAACCACTGCCAGTCACTCCTCACACAGCATATCCAGCTACATAGCACAGGAGTGTCCAATTGATAACAAGAATGTAATTCTATTCCCACCTGGCTTTTCCCCCCCTTTTGAATATGGTAAGGTTCCAAGGCACACAGCTGCCCCAATGACAGCCAAGACTTCTATAATGTGGACTCCAGAAGGACTCAGATCACAACTCTTACTGTGTGTGTGTGTGTGTGTGTTAGTTAGTAACCACAGCTGTGTCTCTGGGGAGAGAAAGAAAACTGCAGTTCCAGGATGTCTGAAAGCACCCAGATCTTCAAAACACAGTCTAGAATTTCCTCCCTGACTTCACCTTGGCTGCAGTTACAAGTTTATCGCCAAGGACAGGTGCAGGCTGCTTAAATATAACATGCAGAAAACAGCACAGAGGTCTTGGTCCTGCAGCTGCAGACTGAAGCCATCCTAAAGGAAGAGTCGCTGCTCACTAATAACCATGCAAATTGTTGGAAGTGCAAAGTTATTCCCCGCTATGGCTTTCTGCTTTGCTAATACCCCTGCATGATGGGATCTCTCGCTTGGCTACTTTAATTATGGGGGGAAAAAAAAAAAAAAAAAAAAAAAAAAAAGAGTTTTACCTTCTCGGTCCCACACAGGTTTCTCTCTGAGAGTCAACTCACGGGATCTAACAGTCATATCTGCCATCACATTTTGATGTTTTTGCAAGAATCAGGAAGGAGGCCTATGCATTGATCAGTATCACAGAAACAGTGAGAAACCGAACACTTCCATAAAAGAAAAAAAAAATATATATATATATTTTTTAAAGACACAATATCATACTGATGACTGGAGTTCTTGGCTGAACCACTGCTGGAAAATGAAAATCTTCTGTATTTCGGCAACAGTTCCAACAGGTGGTTGGAATTCTGGGCACTTGCCAAACCACCAGGAGTTTCTCCACGACTGGCAAGCTACTGTATCACATTGCACACTACAACTGTAATGAGCTGTAAACAGATAGTTCAAATGAAAGAAATGAAATTAAAACAATGATGAACACGCACAAATGGTAAGTCTGAAATTATGAGTCTAATGTGGTCTTAATGAGACAGATGAATAATGGCAGGAACTGTGGTTTCTTACTGAGCGCTTACTCTACACCAAGGCCTGGTCTAAGCATGTGACATGTATCATTACCCATCCAACCCTCACACTAACAACCCTATGATGTGAAAATTATTACCGCACCCACTTTGAAAGTGAAGATACACAGAGAAGTTGCCCTAGGTCTCACAAATAGTGACAGAGACCCCACTGTAACTCAAATCACCAGTCTCCAGAACCTGCATATATAACCTCCATGTGCCTCTGAGCTCCAAGTTGAGAAATGAGTGTACCGTTACTATCTACATATTGAGCAAGCTACCCAGCCTCCCTGGTCCTCTATTTTCTCACCTACACCATGCAAGACTTTCACAAGGTATGAAGAGCTTCTTTTTGGGGGGGGATGGGGGGGTGGATTAGTAGTTGTGGCTTTTTAGCCTAGGTTGGCCCTAAACTTCAGACCCCCTTTGCCTCTACCCCCCGAGTGCTGGGATTAGAGGCATGATTCAAGCATGCCCAACGGCTTCCATAATCTGACTGTTCATCTCTCTAAAGGAGACTGCCTGACCCCAAGTATTCAGAGTAAGCCAAACACCGGGTGTCACCTCCCCCACCCCCAAACACCTCCAGCTTGCAGACAGACAGATACTATGTGCAGACCTGACACCCCCAGTCAACAGAGAAGTCACAAGAACACTCGAGGAAAGGAAACAGCCATCTGAAGACACGCCGCCATCACAAGGCTCCTCACATCAGCCCCTCCCTCCTCCTCTTCGACTTCTGCTTCTTTATCTTACAGGTAATGATTTCTTCACTTATCTTTACTGAAACCTATCATTTATTTTGGCATTTAATCCTTTCTGCCCTCTATTATCCTTACTCGAGTTTCTCCTTAGACACGGCGACACATAAAATAAATTCACTAAAATACTACTGGAATCTTTTACCTGTACTAAACGCTGAGGTAGTTAAATTTTATCTTAACATAAACTACTGCTCATTTAAAAAAAAAATGTACTATAACTCTACAACCCAAATATAAAAAATTTGCACATTTCTACTCTTTGAATCAATAAAAGACCACTGCTCAATATTTAAAGGTTTGCTACATTGCACCATACTTAAAAATGCAGTCAACATAAAACATCCTGTTTAAAGGTAACCTTTGTAAGGCGAATTTTAAAGGTGCCTGTAGCATATAAAAAATGGTGTTTTCTCTCTCTCTCTCTCTCTCTCTCTCTCTCTCACACTCACACACACTCACACACACACACACACACACACACACACACATTCTCTGCCTCTCAGCAAAGCAAAATCATTTTAGTGTCAGATTCCCCTCTGATTGGATTTTCCTATTGCTTCAGATATACAGAGTTAGCCATAATTTTGGAAAACAGCATTAGCAACCTTTAGAAGAACATAAAATATAATTCATGCTTAATCAAGTGTCATATGATTGTCACCAAATACAAGTCAATTTTTAAGACCTACTAAGAATTTGAGTAAATGCACTGCAGTGCATCACCCACGCTAGACACCCTGAACTGCCATACAACGTGCCTAGCCTGGATCCTCGTGAGCCATGGAAGAGTCTAAACGCAGGAAACGGAAGCCGCCGGCAGGAGAAATAACAGTACACCTTCCTGTCACCCCCTTCCCTTGCTTTTTAATTGAATGAAAAATCTCCACATGAATTCATTAGAAGCCTGATAGCTTTATTAAGCACTTTGTTACTGTGTGCTCAGCAGCGATGCTTCAAGTACCAGTTAACAGAGCTTAGGTGAAAAGAGGGGAAAAAAACAAATCAACCACACTTTGGGGGATGGAAGAAATCTCAGAAAGAAAGAAACTAGTTGTTTCTCTCATATGTAGAATGTAGCCAATCAGACAGGTCCATCTGTAAACAAATGTACATATGGGTCCAGTATGACCTGAAGGAACAGGAGCAAGGAAGGCTGAACCAAGGAGATGAGAAGGCCTGAATGAGGTGATGGGCACAAGTTAGGCCAGAGGACAGACAGCTGCTTCTCTTTCTAGTTATAATTCTGTATGGACTGTTTAGCTTGTGGGTCAAATTTAATGTGAAACTCCACAGCTTCCATTTCGAACGCCATTCATAACTGTATGTAAGTTCATACATTGTACAGACTTTGGGTCTAGCTAATTTGGGTGTATGATGTTTTCACCTGTAAGTTTTTTAATTTAAAAAAAAGTTTATTTTAAAAGAATTAAAGGTGGGGACTCCTAGTATCTGGAGACATTAAAATTAGATGATAGAGGGGACCCTGATAATTTTTCATTTAGTCCTCACAAATATCTTGGGTTTGTATGCAGCAAACCCACTTGGTTCCTTTGAATTTGGTTTTGCTAATTTTCATACCAACACAACAGTTGTTTTCAAAAAGGGAAAAGGAGAAAGAATCTCTCAAAAAAAAAACTGGAAGAAATTTCCCATTTGAAAACAAAACCAGCAAAAGAACAAGATGAACTTGGGAGGAGAGACTGGAAAGCCTATTTTATAAATCGAAGTGAGTGAGACCTAACAGACCTCATTCTTTGAATCTATGGTCAATAGTGGCAACATTCCAGGCGGTTCAACAAAAATAACCTATTTTAGTTGATACGACTTGGGCTGGGGAGATGGCTAGGCGGGTAAAGAGTTTGCCATACAGGCATGAGGACTTACGTTCATAGCTCCAGAACACAAATGAAAAAGACAGACACAGTGACAAATGTCTCTAATACCAGTTATCCCGTGGTGAGATGGGGGTAGAGACGGGAGAATCGCTGGAAACTCCAGAGCCAGCTAGCCTGAGGTCCATGGCAACAAGCAGTGATGAGACACACTACCTCGAACAAAGCAGACAGGACCTGAGGTTGTCCTCGAACCTCCACACGGGCTTCCCAAAACTACAGTGAGAAAGTCCCTAGCCACGTTCCCAAGGAGGCTTTCTTCCCTCCATATTTAAAAAGCACAAAACCATCTCTTAGTCTTACCCTCTCTTTTGGGCTTCCAAAACACTGGCTGAACTTTTCAGAGACCTGGAACTTCATCCCTAGAGAGGCTGGCCCATTGTACAGCTGGAGCCAAGGCCTATTCTCAGAAGTCCCAAGGAGATCCTACTATACAACCACACCGTGGGGCCAGTGTACTTTGCAAGATCTTGCTTTTCTTCCAAGAACCTGGAATCTTCTAACATGTGATACCACTTGCATGACATCAGAGGGCAGGCTGCATGTCACGGCTGAATATCTAGTGTATGCATATGATAGGCAGGAAAGTGTATTTTGTGTATACTGATTAAAATAAACTACATCAAATTAAAAGTTTGATTTTTTAATCATTAACGAATGAATCCATGACTCCTGCCTTCAGCATACATGTGATTTACTACAAAGAGAGAAACAAATAGTTAAATAAACAGAAATCCAAAGCTACAGTACCTATGAAATATGTTCTAAGAAAGCACAGACCAGGGGTCCAGGAAGTGACTCTAGAATTGAGAAAGAGCGGGGGTGGCAGCTTTCCAGAAAGCTGTTGGAAGAGGAAGTAGGAAGAGGAGGTGTGGCTTGCACTTGAAGATGGGATGAAGTTGAGGAAGCAGGCCCAGCTGGACCAGCAGCCACGGCGTGTCAGCTGCCAATGAGAAGCCCTGGGGCACGTTCAGGCAGGGTAGTGCTATGATCCTATTTTATAACAGCAACACTACACAGATGATTTCATGAGCTCTCGGGGTGCTGGAATGCTCACCGGATACGTGATGGAATCCATTCTACCCTTCGGCCCATCAGTTCTCATCTCTAAGAGTGTGGGTGTCATGCACCTCGACATGCCTACCAAGGACAACTCTAGGAAACAGACTAGCGGTCTCCTCCTCCCCTCCTGGGTACCTCTTTTCTCTACATCTCAATCCCTCATGCCCACCTTGGGCATGCAGACAAGGTGCTAAGGTTAGCTTGATGGACAAGTTTTCAAAAGGACAGCGTCTTCTTAAGAGCAGCCAGAGATTTTTCTATCACCCATACGTTAAGTAGTAGAAGTAGACTGTTTTTTTTCTTCTACTTTATTGAAGAAGAGTACACACAAATGATGCCTCGGAGTCAACACTGAACTACACTGCAGCTTATCAAATATTTACCAAAGCTCTACTGGGTGAGAAGCAAGGTACTACCCAGGACCCAGAGGCACAGCCACTGCCGGGCAGTGCAGAGGGCACACTCTTGAGCACTGGGCCAGCTACTCACAAACTGCCAGGCAACTGCTTCCGAGCGTTCCAACCCCTGGGCCTACTTTCTTATATTTGTCTTGTCCGCTGTCCCATCTTCCCAGGTCTATTGCGAGAATCCAACTCCTGTCTTGAAATTTACTGCTTCAGATCTACCATAGCTGGGAAATCAGACTGCCAAAATGGTTAGAATTCTCTCTCTAAACTTGATGAAATCAATCCTAGGTGAAAACCCAAGCGGTGTTCCACCCATCAGTCAAACCTGTGGCAACTGGTAAGAGTGTGGTCCTGTTGCTGGCACAGAGGACTATTCAAAAGCACCAAGGTACTACTATAGTGGAGAGCACAGGCTTAAAGGTCGGAACACCTCCATTTTTACAGTCTGTGTGCTCTTACGTAGGTCAATTTAAAGAGTCTCTGCCTCTGTTTCTTCATTTGAGCAAATAGTACTTTCCTGCAAAGTGCTCAGAAAGATAAGAAGATGCAACCCAATTGCCAGCACACAGAAGAATCTCCATAAATATCAGTGGCTGCTGCCATCACCTGGGTTCAGACAGAAAAGTGCCAACAGGATATGGCTTCAACAGTACCTGCCACAGCTAACTTCCCCTAACCACAATCCCCTGTTCCAGGAAACGACTTCAAGATGTGCTTTGCAAAAGGATGTCCACCTGTTCTAGAGCCCAAGGCCCTGAGAGCAACTGGTGCCCTGTGTCCCAGAAGCAGCATCTCCCCAGTGGGTTTTTCTATATTATTGGATCACACATCTACTATGTGTGGGGGGCAACTACCACTCCAGTCCTCATCCCAGGGGGTCCATTTATAATCACCTTTTGCAATCATTTATTCTTCAAATAATCTTTGCCAAAAAAACAAACAAACAAAAAAACCCAGTCCATCTGCAAAAAGTTAGAGACTGTTAAGTCAAGAGTGGCAATGTGACAGTTCGATCCCTCCACTGATCAGGTCTCCACCACACCAACAATCACTGGAAAAGTCAACCAGACTTGGTCTCCTGCCAGACCTGGACAACAAACAGCTTTGAGCAAAGACGAACCGGTGATGGTTGGCAGACACAGGGAAACAGAAAGGCTGGCCGGGGCAGAAACAAAGCACCCTGTCCACATATACTATTGGATCCCGAGAACTTAGCAGAGCGGTTTCGGTTCAGTTTCTGTCTCATGTCCCCTTACAACAAATCCTGTGACTTAAGGTGGCCTGAGAGATTCTGTGTTTGTCACTGCAGCCTAAGAACCTGCTGAGCCAGCTCAAGGAGACTGCTAAGTGGCTCAGTTGCATTCATACAAGGTGGCGCTCCACATGTCACCTTCGGCTGGTAATGGCAGATACCAAAGGGATATAACCCTCATTCTCAAGGAAGGGGTCGCAAAGGGCATGGGGTCAAGGGAATGCAGGACTACCTCAGAGGCCACCCTCTTCCCCAGCCATCTGCCACCTCCAACCTGAAGACCCCACACAGATCTTCTACATCCCACGGAGCAATGATTAAGCACCAGAGCACCTAAGCCCAATTCCTTGGGAATTCAGTTTCAGGGAAGAAATGAGCAGAGTTATTTCAGGGGCACAGTTAAAAAAGAGCCAAGTTATGAAACTAACTGAGCTACTATATAGTTGCCTAGACCATGACGGGAAGATGGTTTTAATAACACCACCACCCTAGAGAGCATATTAGCATTTACAAGGTACATTCACATACACTCCACCTCTTTTGATCCTCTTCATGACCCTGTAAAGCTAGTAATCTAATCTCTGTTTCCAGATACAAAAACTGAGGCTGAGAGGTTAAAAACCTAGTCCGGGAATCCTTGTGAGTCAGTGATTCCCTGGCTCAGAATCCCAGGCTCTGCTTTCTACGGCTTCATGTTAGACGAAAAGGTACAAAGGAAAACGGAAGTCTGTATTGCTTCAAACCTCTCAGTGCTATCCAAAGAAGTTACATTACCAAACAATAAAGAAGGCTTGAAAATAAGGACAGAAACTGTTGACTCTTGGTGTGTGTGTGTGTGTGTGTGTGTGTGTGTGTGTGTGCGCATCCCTGGTTTTAAAGACACTTAGAACAAGGAACTTGGATTTAAGAATTCCTTATTTGGGGGTCCAGGGGTGAAGAACCTGTCCAAATTCACTTCCCATGGAACATGGGGTCTGCAATCAAAGGGAAAATAGAAGCTGAGGCCTCCACTGATACAAGATGTTAGAAGAAAGACATCTCTCCCAAGTAG
>CABHPQ010135079.1:2611-20928 GCA_902168405.1 Peromyscus aztecus
GAGAGAGAGAGAGAGAGAGAGAGAGAGAGAGAGAGAGAGAGAGAGAGAAATCAAGAGGACTACTTTTGTGCAAGAGCTTTCTCTTTCCACCACGTGGGTCCTGGAGATGGAACTTGGGGTTGTCAGGTTTGGAGACAGGCATCTTTGTCTACTGAACCACCCCTGGCCTCAGCCCGGTCTTTAGAGTATAGTGGAAATTGTTAGCCAAGGCTAGACTTACTGTGCCATCTCAAAAGCTCCTAATCAGCACCTCAGTTCTCTGGGTCTGCTCTCTCCATCTGCTAAGGGACATGACATCTACTATGATCCAAGCAAATCACTGATGTACATTAAACTCTCCCTTCCTAGAATCAGGCATCCACCGTGACCATGCCTTGCCTGGAGAAGGTGAGGGTGGGGGTCAGCAGCCACCGTGTGCACTGCTTGCTAAAGAGCACTGTAAATAGTCTGATCTCTCCAGAGTGAAACAGCTTTGTCTGTCAGAATCAAGCAAACGAGCGCGCGCGCACGAGTGCGCACACACGCGCGCGCGCGCGCGCACACACACACACACACACACACACACACACACACACACACACACCTCTTTCATGGGCATAGGTTCCTGCAGTGATATTGAGAAGCAGCAGGGAGCCAGAAACAAATTGGCTGTGCATCCACCAAGAATGAACTGGACCCTTTGTGTCCATGCAGGGAGACGTGTGCGTGCTGGTCAAAGAAACAGACAGGGGCCCAGGCTGTGGCTCCGTTGGCAGAAGATTTGCCTAGCACACATGAAGCTCTGGATTTTTACCCCCAGCACCACTTAAAACCCATCATAGTGGCATATGCTTGTGACCTCAGCACTCAGGAAGGGGAGGCAGGTTATTCTCAGCTATGTAGCAAGTTTGAGATCAGTTTGGGATGGGGAAGGGGAAAGGGAAGAGAGAGGGAGAAAGGGGGATATAGAGGAAGAGAGATACAGAGAGGAGAGAGAAAGGGGGAGAGAATGAGCAAGGGAGAGTAGGGGACAAAAATTGGGAGATGTGTTCTGGCCCCTCTAGACAATCATAGACAAATGCACAGTCGATGGAAACATAGATGGTGATGATAAAGATGTCATGAGCTGAGTGGGAGCTGGCGATCTAGCTCAGTGGTAGTGTTTGCTGCAAGTGCACAAGGCCCTGGGTTGGATTCCCAGGAATGGGGGGAAGGACGGATGACAAAGTGGGGTGAATGGCAGATACACAGTTTATATATTGATTACTGTTAATATATTAACAGTAGATGGTGGGTATGTGAATGATGGTGTGTAGGGCATGCTCACACTGGAAGGAATTTTATTTGTGTGGGAGCGTGTAGGTGTGGGCATAGACACATGTATGCGGAGGTCAAAGGACACCTTTGGGGAGTCTGTTCTCTCCGTCCACCGTGTGAATCCCAGGGAGTAAAGTCTGGTTGTTAGGCTTGCATGGCCAGGACTTCCACCACTGAGTTCTCACTGGCCCGGAAAAGTCAATTCTTTAAGCCCCTAGTGTGCATTTTCCCGTATGCAGAAGCCAGATGTGTCTCTGTGAGTGTGTGGCATGAAAGCAGAAGGGAGGTCTGTCTGTAGGGCCGCAGGAACTAACCAGAGAGGTGGAAGAAGAGGTCGGGGAGGGGAGGGGCAAATATGAGCAAAGTACAAATACGTGTCATAGTGGGACATGTGCATTAAAATTATGTGTATGTACGTGTGTGCTCACATGTGCACTAACATGAGTACAGGTACCTGCAGAGACCGTAATAGTGCATCAGATACCCTGGAGCTGGAGTTACAAGCAATTGTGAGCTGCTTGATGTGGGTGCTGGGAACTGAACCCAGGTCCTTCACAAGAGCAAGAAGTGCTTTGAAGCACAGAGCCATCTCTCTGCCCCAGGGACACATTGCTTTTTTGGCTGTGTGAGGCAGCACACATCTGCAGTCTCAACACTGGGAGGTGGAGGTAGGAGGGTCAGTTGATGGTCATCATCAACCACACAGCAGGTTCCAGGTTAGCCTGGACTACATGACACCATGGAGTCTTAGATAGATAGATAGATAGATAGATAGATAGATAGATAGATAGATAGATAGATAGATAGAGTATACTAACATTTTTTAAAAGCCCTATTTTTGTACTAAGTATTGTCCAAGGATGATGCATGGAGTAAGGACTCTAGAAGCTGCTATAGGAGGAATTTATTAGCATTTCCTCCAAGTATCCATGACTTTACAAAAAAATCTTAACTGTGACCAAACACCAACTCCTTGCCCAAATTCCCTCAGTATAGCTCCCATCAGCCCAAATAATTATATCCATCAAAACAGTGTGGGCTGATGGGACGGCTCAACTAGTAAAGGCACCCACCTCCAAGACCACCCACCCGAGCTGGATCCTCAGAACCCACATGGTGGAAGTAGAGAAATGGCTCCTGCAAGTTGTCCTCTGACTGCCACATGCGAGTGAATGCGCAAAACAAATCAACGTAAAAAAAAAAATCAATTTACTCTGTGGGGTAGTTTCAGCAAAGCGTAATATACGGACTTAGACTCTAAATGGTTAATCTCTGCTATTCATCTCTTGGGGGAGCCTAGGCACAGTGCTTGGCCTACACTGACCTCTGTTTCCTTTGCTGGAAAATGGGACGCTGCTCCCTTAATGGGGCATAAGGTGGGTAAGAGACCAGGATGCCCATGGACTGAGCTGGGGGCTCCACTGCGAGACCTGGAGCAGGGCTCTCTGTCCATGGTGCTGACAGGCAGGGCTTGGGCATCACATAGTGGTGGAATTCAGCATACCCGCCCCAAGATGCTCTACGAATGGAAGGTTTCCTGACCAAGCAAGTTCGGAAAACACTGGATACTATATCCCAAGCTGTTTCTTCTGCTCTTCCTCCTCCTCCCGTGGTCCCCCTCCTCACTGGACAGCAGCATCCCACCCCTTACAACCTGCTCTGCAGAGAATGTGGCTTCAGGACTTCTTGGAACGGGTTTGGGCAGGGAAGGGGTGTGCCCTTGTCTTCTGAGAGCTTGCACAGGCATGGGGGAGGGGCACCTGGCATTGTGACACATGCCAAGCCCTGCTGTGTGCATTAGAAAACTTGAATTTGGCATGTTCCCAAGTTACTTGAGCATAGAACCCAGTTTTCTCCACACATTGCTATTCCCTCGAGCCACCCTCCAAGACACACTGGGAAGCAGATATACATTAGGATTGTTCCTGGATGCACACTGCACACAGGGATGGGAGGAGGCTGAGGAGACTCTTTCCTCTCTCCCGTGTCTGTCTGTTCTACACTCCCTGGGGCCCCTCTCTAAGCAACTGTATCCTACCTTGCTGGTGTGTCTCCCTTCACCCCAGAAGGCAAGCTTCACGAGGGCACAGACTGGCTGTCACATCACCACCATGTTCCTGGAACTCAGCTGAGCCCCTCGTGTATAGCACATGCTCAGTAAATACAACCAAGGAGGACGACTCGGGGGAGAGTGTGGGTTTGGGGCTGTGGACTGGGGGGAGGGGGTGTTCTGCTTCGCACTGGATTGGGGTCAAACTGTCCGGTCCCCATGCCAGCTGTAGCAGCAACAGTTCCACTTAAAAAAACAGAGCTGGGAGCTTAGATGGTTCAGTGCATCAAGAGGTTTGCTGCCAAGCCTGCCACAACCAGATTCCAATCCCTGGGACTCACGTGGTGGAAGGAAAACTGATGCTTGTAACTTGTCCTCCATATGTACACACACACACACACACACACACACACACAATTCTTAGAGAAATGCATAGCATCGTGGATGCAGAGCCAACTAAACGGCATGGCTTATACAAAAGCAAACACCAAGTGACGTTCCCACTGATAACCTCTGTTTCCCCAAAATTGAGAAGGTTGCCCAGCCTTATTTGTCCTCCATCTGTCCACCTGTACACTGGGACAGCTACACCTCAGGTTGAGGACTAGGTGATTCCCAAGGCAGGGTCTCAGGAGACTGAGGTTGGCACTGGGTGGATTTGGGAGGGAACGGGCTGGGACGACCCTGACCTAAGTGCATAGACACATTGGCTCAGTAAATTCTCTACTAACTGAGTTACATTAAGTACCTGAGGCCCAAATGGAAAGCACAGATGGGATTTAAGCATCAGCTCCTCATCATTGCATTCAGTTCCTGCTTAGGAGAGGTGCAGAGGCCCATGACCTCACATCTGGCTTAGATCACTTTCAACAGCTCATGAGACAGGCCAGCTCTTCCCTCCACAGAGAAGAGAGCCAATCAAGGACTAGAGAGGTTGGTTCACCTGCCCAGAGTAACACAGCGTTATAAGAAGCAGAGTGGAAACTGATCTTCAGCTTGTCCATGTCCTGGAGGTACGCTCTGCCTTACCTCTACAAGAACAGAGCATCTCTCCTCCATCTCTGGCCTCCAACAATGTCCCAGGTCAGCATTTGGCAGAAAGAATTGAAGGGTTTTTAAGCACCATTTCTGCAATCTTTACTAACCTGTGCCCATTCCATACATAACTCCACCTCTCCTTTGGGACAGTACCTACTGAGCTATTCTAGTGCCACTCACCCAAGCCAGGCAGTGGCCACCTGAGTGTTTTCCTGACCTACAACTACTGATAAATCTTCCAGAGGGTGATCATGCCCTGGCCCACCAGTTGCCCATTGTGACCTTCACTTTTGACCTCATCCTTCAGATGGGACAGGACGGACGGACACAGATGGGCACACCCAGGACTCATACTTCCTCCCACAACACCCATTAACAAGAGGCCTCATTACTCCTTAGGATGGTTGGAAGAAACCTACAGTTCATCCCTCACTTCCCCAGACTAGCCTGAAAGTACTCCCTGGCTAAGTCCACAATACAGCCCTGCAAACCCCTGGAACAGGCGACAATGAGCTGAGGGTTGTGAGCCCAGGAAACTACACCTAAGCAGCAGTGTTCTGGGGGGTGCGCTGGACTGGTACTGAGTGAGCAGCACCGGAACAAAACATGCCGTGGTAACTGCCAACATCCTGTCCTCATTCGGGTGCTGGGTCCAGAAACACTGTCTACCCATAGCTCATCTTCCTCCTTTGAGATCCCCTTCACTGGACAGTAGCAGCCACAAAAATACAGCAGCCCCCTCTGCAGAGAATGCAGATGTATGGCTAACTGGTAACCAGCACTTGGATGAGTCACAACACAGGAGTCCCTGGGAGCTGCACCTTTCTGTGGAGATGTTAGTGCCTGAATCCCTTTCCCAGCAGGAGCTCCTCAGCAAGCAGGCCTCCTTCCTGGAATGGCTGAGGACACCTCTGGTCTGGCACTTGTCACCAGTGTTCACCAAAGTGGGCTGTCTCCATTTAACCTCTTTCCCTTCTCCGTCCCAAACTCAAGAAGCAGGCAGTGCGGGGACAATTGAATAGTGCCATTTATTGCCCCCACGTCCCTTCTTCCGCCGTCAGGACAGGGAGCACACAGGACCCCGTCCGTCCTCTCAATGAGACCGTGCTGGGGGCAGGCTGCTACTTCTTCACTCCTCTGCTACTGCAAATCCAGGAGGGAGAGGGGCGACTTGGGCTAGAAAATCGACAAGGACCCACGGGGCAGAAAAATTAATGAACGGGAGAGGTCAAGAAGGTATGATTAAAAGAAAATTCTAGAAGGGAAGGAAGACCCTCTTGGTGCACAAGGCCAGGATTCCCTCCATTCCTTAGGACACCGTGGCCCCACACCTGTGGTGGGAGATGGCCTCTCCATTGAGGGTCTTGTGCCGATTGATCTACACAGTTCTCTCACACACTGTCTCTGGCTCCCAGGCTGGGAACCTACACAGGGCCGGTGCGGGTCAGCAGAGAGGCTGTGGGCAGTCCTGAGAACCTGCCCCGATGGCCGAGGGTCCCCCTCACACCCAGGACAGCGTGGGCCGAGGAAGGAGGGAGGCCGCTGCTCCTCTCGGTGCGGTTCTCCCTGGGCCTCGTGGTCTTGCTCGATGATAGTCCCCACTGAGCCCGAGGGGCCCTGCCCACCCCTCGGGCACCCCCGTCCCTACCGGGCCTCCCCACCGCGACACTCGGCACACCGCGCACCGGCCGACTGGTCCTCGCCGTCGTCCTCCCCGCCTGCCCGATAGAAACTCTGTCCGCAGCTGCTGCAGACCGATGGCGCCCCAACCACGTGGATCTTCTTGTGTCTCCGCAGCGCAGCGCCCTGCACGAAGCCCTCGCCACACTCCACGCAGATGTGTGCGGGCTCCTCGCCACCCGCTGCCCCCAGCCCGTCCCCGTGCTGCGCGCACTGGTGGGCCAGCAGCCCGGCCCCGTGCCCAAAGCCCTTCCCGCACTCCATGCACACGTACGGCTTGGGCGCCGGCGCCCTCCGAGACCGTGGCCCAGCTGCCCGCTGCCCTGTCCCCGCCAGAGCTGCGGCTGCCGCGGCACCGTCCCCGGGTGCGCCCACCACAATGATGCCCTCGCCGTCACCCACGGGGATGGCGATCTCGCCGTCCACCGCCGACGCCTCCTCGGGCGCCTTGGCACGCCGCACGCTGGCCGCTAGCACCTTGGCCGCCACACCGGGCCCTGACAGCTCTGGGTGCAGCCGCAGGTGGCGCGCCAGGCTCTTGGGCTGGCTGAAGCCGCGGCCGCAGCGCGGGCACACGAAGGGCTTGAGGCCACTGTGCGAGCGCCGGTGTTTGGCCAGGCTTTTGCTCTGTGTGAAGCTGCGGCCGCAGTCGGGGCAGGTGTAGGGCTTCTCGCCCGTGTGGATACGCTGGTGCTGCATGAGGTTGGAGCTCCAGCTGAAGCGCTTGCCGCACTCGGAGCAGGCGTACGGCTTCTCGCCCGTATGGATGCGCCGATGCTGCACCAGGTGCGAGCTCTGCGAGAAGGTCTTGCCGCAGTCGCTACAAGCGTTGGGCCGCTCGCCTGTGTGCGTGCGCTGATGCCGCGTCAGCTTCGACCAGTGGCTGAAGCTCTTGCCGCACTCGTTGCAGATGTAGGGTGCAGGCGGCCGCGGCCGGGGAGGGGGCCCAGGTGGAGGCGCGGACTGGGGTGGGGAGAGCTTGGTCGGGGGCCAGCTGGGGACGTCATCGTCATCCATGATGAGGATGTCCACTGCAAGGCAAGAGGGAAGGAGGAGGCAAGTCAGAGGTGGCGGGCCCACAGCGACTGTCCACGTGCGGGCTGCCAATGGGTTCGTTTAGTGAGCGGCCCAGGGCAGCTCATCCTTTCAGGGCTCGTCCAACCCAGGGACAGCTGGGTTGTGCCAGCTCGCAGACCGCACCCCTTATCCCATGGGGCACTGATTACTCCAGGTATTTCACTAAGTATTTTTGTGTTCCTAACCCATCTCCCTAAGACCTGTTCTCCTTCCCTCAGAGTGGACGTTCCCTCTGCTAGCCTTTCTCTGGACCTGTAGACCAATGCCTAAGGCCTACAGGGCCCCCCAAAAGGTCTACCAAACAAAGCTATAGAGGGTCAAGGGTTCTGAGAGAGGCCCCAGCACAATGGCACCTGAATATCAACGCAGATGGGAGGGCCAGACCTGATGCCGCTGGAAAGAGGTCTTACAAGGTATGCAGGTTAGGACGTAATGGTGTCTCATCTGGGCAGTCCTAGCTGCAGGGTGGGAAACAGAAACAGGGCAAAGCGTTGGACAAATGGGATGGGACACCTGCTTGGGAGGTGCACTAGCCTGACTACTGGGCATGCAAGCCCCACACAGTTAGCCTCTGCTATCCCTCCCCCTTCTCTGCCTACCAAGGACAGCTACAGTGTAGGGGCCTTGGTCTGGACAACTGAAGACACCCACCTCTCAGGACAGCTCCGAGTCGCTCTGCATGTGCATCCAGCCTGCCCTGGAAGCCTGCCTCCCGTCCAATCCCAACTTGTCCTGCTCTTGAGGCCTGGGTACACCTTCCTTGGCATCTTTCTTCCAGGGGCCTACCCACTCCTTAAACTCCTTGAGCCTCTCGATTTTACAGAACCAAGGCTTGCAGTCACATGCCAAGGCCTCTCACCAGGTCCAGCCTGGCAACCAACTCAGGGGGCGCCCTGAAGTCTCCTTTCAAAGCCAGGTCTCACAGTCCACTGGAAGCTCTCTTCCTCTCACCAGCTCCCAGTGCTCACACGCGGCCTCTGGGGCAATGCTGGCAAACGAGTAACAGTGGCCCACTGGGCTGGAGGGACACTTGAGGCCTGGCAAAGCCACATCTGGTAGCTGCAATGCAACCTGCAATGCAACAGGAAGCTAGGTAGGTAGGGAAGGGTCCTTTGCAACAGGACATGTGACTATCAAGGTCAGCTTCCTGAGACAAATGGTGTGAGTGGTCCCTGATGAAAGCCCACAGGTGTGTGAAGCCCCTTTCTCTCCATCAGGACTGGGTGAGAGTGGACCTAAGACAAGATCCCTTCTACTTCTACACTAAAGATCCACTTTTATAACCTAAGGAGGCCAGCCTAAAGTCAAACGGACAATGACAGTTAAGACAAAATAAGAAAATGGGAAGTCTTTAGTAGAGATACAGACTTTATATGGCTCAGGAGCCCCATCGTAAGATGCTGCCTGCAGACCTCTACAGCTGGGCATCATGGGTATGGGTGTGTGTGTGTGTGTGTGTGTGTGTGTGTGTGTGTGTGTGTGTGTAAAATTTGAAAGGAGGCCTATGTCAAAGGTTAAGACTAGAACTCTCCAAGCAGCCCAGAGCTCACAGTCAGGCGCTGGCCCTCAGGGGCTAAATGAAAAATAAACTCAGCGGAAGATAACGATCACCGACTGTGAAGGCTGAAGCAATGGACTGAGGCTTGCAACTGGCCCCGCAGGTACAGCGGGGCCAGGTGAGAGTAAACACGGCTGTTCTGTCAGGGCCCAAAGCTAAGACAAATGGAGCCTTCCTAGACATCCTGAGTTCTGGGCCACACACACAGCAACTCTTAGCTGACCAAAAGGTTAAAACAAATACTGCAAAGATTAAATACTTCCTCCTTGGTTGATCCCAAAGGATAATACCCACAGCACCCTGCGAGAACTGTGTGCACCCTCAACAACTACAAGAAACAAGGCCTTGGGCCCTAGCCTTCCTCCCGTCTCCCACGCTCTATTCAAAGTATGGCTTTCTTTCTCTCTTCTTTCCTTTCTCCCAGTACCTGGACCCTTATGCTCACAGCAGTATCTGTACGGTGGATTCCCAAAGCTACAGCTGGTCTGACTCCAGTGTTAGCATCCAGCCTTTTGTTTCCCGGCATCTTCTATGTGAATCTTGTTTTCTGAAGTGCAAAGCCTATGCAGCAAATTGGGATGAAGAAGAACCCAGAACATCGCAGGTGGCATTGTCCCGTTGGGAAGCTTAGATGAGAGGTGTTGGAGTACAAAGATTAACTTGCTCAAAGGTGTAAACTGGAGAATAAAAGGGCCCTTTGCCAAGCAACAGTGGTTCAGTTCAGAGAGATGACCTCCCTGCAGCTGGGAAAGGCTAGAATCATCCTTGAGGTGCCTGTCTCTTGATTCCACGGACCCATGTGAACACCCACACCCCATATACAATAAATCTCTCTCCCTCTAACATAACTGAACTGTCTGTCCCAGTCCCCTTTGATCAAGAACAAGAACCTTGGGGGCAGTGGTTGGGCTCTGTGCCCCAGCAACACTTCTTTCCATAGAAGAAATGTTCCTAGTTCCAGGTACTAGGTACTAAACAACAGTCCATGCATCAATTGGGTAAAAATACTTGCTGTGGAACCAAGAGGTCCCAAGTTCAAATCTCCAGAGCCCATACAAAAGCCAGGCATGGAGACCTGACTCCAATGCTGGCTGGTGGGTAGAGACAATGGATTTTAGGAGTTTCCAGGCAAGGCAACCTAGCCAACACATGCAGCTTCAGTGTCTGTGTGAAGATCAATACACTACAACAATCTACATCTGCCTCTGGCCTATGCATGAAGTCTGAATGTTGAATACAGCAAGAAGTGTGGGAGCTCAGGACAGAGACCTGCAGGGGGTGGAAGATACATCCACGGCCCCTCAGGGCCATCAATGGCTAAGGCAGTAAGGGGCAAGGAGAATTCTGGTCAGGCATGTTCCTTCCTTAGGCTCTGACTTTTTCTAAGTTGTCTGGTCATTCAGTTAAGTGTGCCTGTTCTGTAAATAAGCAGACTGTTAAGTGATCAGAAGGTTCCATTTTTAGCTGACGCCTGGGCTCAACAGGGACAGTTGGTTCTGAAGAGCAGTGGAGTTTGGAAGTGGTACTGTGGACATTGAGCAGGGGGACTGAAGGGTCAGCTTCTCCCAGTTGCACTGTCTCAGGAAAAACAGGTTGGGCTCAGCTGTTAAGGGCCTTTGTTGTCCTTGCAGAGAACTCAGGTTCGATTCCCAGCACCCACACGGTGCCTTAAAACCATCTGAAACTCCAGTTCCAGGGGCTCTGACACCCTCTTGACCTCTACAGGCACCAGGCAAGCATGTGGTATACAGACATGCATGTAGGCAAAACTCTCATCCACATAACATTTGAAACTACTAGAAAGCAGGGCCATATGGCTCTGCTGGCTCCACAGCAGACTCATGCCACCTCTGGTCTAGTGGGCTGACAGCCCACCCCTTTGTAGCCCAGCCTCGTCAGTCTTGCGATGCTGTCTTGTCCTCTCCCAGAAGAAAGGCTCCTTGTATTGCCTTGGGACAACGCTCAGATCATGGACCAAGTGCACACAGAAGGGGCAGCTATTCTGTTTGTGGGACAGCAGCTGTAATGATTTCAAGACACCACATCAGAGTCAAGCTCTTGGTACTCTGCTCACTTCAGGAGGTTGTAGGCAGGACATCTGCCCAGTTTTCAAGCGTAGGTTGGTTCTCTAGTCTTCACAAAAGTGACCAAATGAGTCTCTCCCTTCCCAGTATCATAAAACACAAGGACTACAGGCTGGTCCTGATGGTACAGGTCTGCAGTGTCAGCTGAGAGGCTGAGGCCTGCCTGGGCTATGAGTTCAAGGCCAATCTGGGCAACTTTGCAAGATCTTGTTTCAAAATAAGAAGTAGAAAGAGGGCTGGCAATTCAGCTCTGTGGCAGGGCCCTGATCTAGACTGTCCAAGACTCTAGGTTGGATCCCAGTACCACAGTAAAAACAAACGTTGGTTTAAATTCACCAGGCTAAAACCGCCCATCTCTGGTGTGAGCCTCCTCGATGCTTGCCGTCCTCCCTGGGTCCATTGCCTTCAGCAGCATCGCATTTGTTTTGTATGCCGCTTACCCCAGACCCACCAACAGCTTCCCAAAAGCAGTACTCGGGAGCAAACTCAGTTAGTGCCTGTTCTGGGTTTTGTTTTCAAATAAAAACTCGTGAATCCACAGTGGCAACTGCCATATGCACTCTCAGCAACTGAAAGGTTTTTATTGAAACTATTTAGTACCTCCCACTTGACCCAGCCCCCATCATCACTGTGGGTGACGATGGAATCACAACACAGGAGTCACTTACTGGTTTGACCCATGCTACCTTCTGGGGACAGGCACCTTAAATGTCCTAACGAGTCCCTTTCCATTCCCACAGCGTCTCCATAGGCAGGTGTCTGGTCCTGGGCTTGAAGGCAGCCCCTGCTCACTGCCACCTCTTGTCTGCCTCTCTCTGCTCACTGGGGCTGTCCAAAGCCCAATCACCATTACATTTTCGGGAAAGGCACACAGATGAGGGGCTTAACTGGGCTCTTGTTCTTTGTTGGTACCCTTCTCACCCTGGGGACTGTCACAGCGATGCTTTTCTTGGGCTGAAATGTTGACGTCTACCCGTTGCCTTTCCTTTTCCTTATAAGCTACTCATTCCTTCTGCCAGGAAGTTGGGTTTTGATTTTCAACAGGTGGGATCCAACACCCCTAGGCATGTGAAACAAGTGCACTATCACTGAGCCACATCCTGGCCCTCAGCTCTTTAGAGCTGCTCTCAATGTTTGTGACTTGTTCTCTCAACAGAGCTCAATTTCAGGGCTTTTCTCTTGAATTAGTTTTCAGGATGGATCTGTACCTGTGTGTGCGTGCGTCTGTGTAAATGCATGCCACAAGTGTATATATAGGTAATGGAGAGGCCAGAAGGCGGCACTGGATTCCCTGAAGTTGGAATTACAGGCAGTTGTGAGCCGCCAGACGTGGGTGCTGGGAGCGTAACCTGGCTCCTCAACAAGAGCAGCAAGCGCTCTTAACCACTGAGCCATGCAGCCCATGAATAGTTTTGCCATATACTCTATTTCTTTGCTTTGCATACATCAGGGTTTCGGTCTAAATGTATATCGCATATTGTCTGCCTAACTTCAATATTCTTTACTCCATTTTAATCTTCTAAAAATTTCATTTTTGCTGGGAGATGGTGGTGCACGCCTTTAATCCCAGTGCTTGGGAGGCAGAGGCGGACAGATCTGTTTGAGGCCATCCTGGTCGACAGAGTTCCAAGACAGCCAGCGCTACAGAGAAACCCTGTCTCGAAAATTCAAAAATAAATAACTCATCTTCATCTTACAATTATCCTGTTTTCAGCTTTTTAGAATTTTTAATTATATGTATTATTGAGGCGGCTGTATGTGGGTGCAGGTGCGCAGAGTCCAATTATCAGCTCTCTGGAGCTGGAGTCACAGGTGGAAGGTGTCCCTCTGGAAGGACAGCACACGCTCTTAACCGCTGAGTCATCTCTCCAGCCCCTCCTCACCTTTAATATTTTGGGACAATGTGCTTACTCACTTGAGTTCCTTCTAGTCTTTCCATTCTCAGGTTTGGATTTTTACTTCTAATCTCTGCTGAGCTTGCCCCATTTAAGAGTTCTAGAATCACATCGTTTTTTCTGTGTGCCGTGTCCTCTCTCAACACACTTAAGCAATCTGGACTTCTAGGAGGCACTCCCAGTCACCTGTTTGCTTTTTCATAGAACACCTTCTAGGGCACACCGGCCACAGTTCCTCTGACAGGCAGGCGTCCTGGCCTGTGAAGCAACGGGATGGAATTCTCGCTGTCTGCATACCGTGGGCACACAAATGCCACTTGCCACCCTCTTTCCATCAGAACATTCTCTCTCCTGCCTCTCTCCCTGCTCACAATTCACTCCCTAGGCTATGCCCTGCAGGGCTGTACCTAGATGGTTCAAGAACCCAGGTTTCTTCTCACTGGCCTCCCTGGCCTCTCATGTCCCACACAGTTCCGCACAAAACACCTACTTTATAGCCATGGATCCCCAAGTGTGTCCCTGCCCCCGAACTTCCCAATGAACCCTTGAAGGCCATCTCCTCCACTTCCTTCCACACCCAGGCTGAGGTGGCTTATCCCATAAGGTCTGCTAGAGCTAGCAGCCACGCTCAAGGCCTGGTATTTGTCAGCGTGGTCTAAGGGCCTGGGGATTGCTTATGCGTTGCTGTATTCCTACACAGGGACCTGGGAAGATTCTAGAGTTCTGAAGTGAGCTCTCCCAGCTGACCGAGCTGCATGGTGGGTGAGTGCTATGTTCCATAGGAGGACAGAGTCTAATCACCCAGTGGGAGACTACCACGACACCAGCTGAAAGCCCCTTTCTATTGGGACTACTCTACTTTTCTTTCTGGACAGCCTGTTGCTGAGCTAAGGACCAAGACAGTCTGGAAGGATCTCTGACCATGGCCACTGCCCATCTCACATGGCAGCTGGAGTAATCCGGAGAAAAGGAGCCTGAGAGACTGACTGTGAAACTGCTTCAGCCCCAGGGAGCCCCAGCTCACCTCTGCAGCCCATCCCTAGGCAAGCTGCTCAGCTTCCGTCCCAATTCCATCCCCGGCAACCCTAACAAATATCCTTTTGAAAATAAAGTGGATCAACAGGCAGGCTGACCTCCGAGGCTCTGTGCGCTCTCCGAGAGATGACCCACATGGAGGCTGGCAATGATATCGAAACACACCGAAAGTGCCATTCTCAGTAACAGCATTAGCCTCTCTCGGTTGAACAGGCTTCCCAGAAATATGCAAGAGTCAAAAAATAAAATAAAAACAAAATAAAATCTAAAACCCTGCCATCTGATTCTCTGGGGTGCCTCTTGCTCTCTCAGCAACCACTCAGCAGAATGAGGCAGCACAGCTTCCGCTGTCCAGAGCCAGGGCTCTGCTGAGGACCACCAACTGAGGACCACCCTTAGAGGCTAGTCAAGTGTGTGATAAACAGGCCAGCACTTAAACAAGGCAGAGCCCAGGGAAAGCAACGTCAGAGTGCTGGCCAGCTTTAACTGTCAACTTGACTCGACCCGGAATAACCTGGAAGAGTCTCAGTAAAGGGCTGTCTACTCGGGGTTGTCCTGTGGGCACGTCTGTAGGAGCTGTCACCAGTTAACTGACGGGGGAAGAGCCAGCTCACTGTGAGGCGTCACTGACCAGGGACTCTTAGACTGCTATGGGTGGAAAGAAATCAAACTGGGCCCAAGCAAGCAAACACGCGTTTATTTCTCTCTGCTGTTGACTGGATGTGCTGTGACTAGCTGTTTCAAGCTCCTGCCCGTGACTTCACGGCATGATGGACTGTAACCTGGAATTAGAAGTTCAAATGAGCCCTTTCTCCCCTAAGTTTTCATGTTGAGTTCTTTGCACAGTAACCGAAGGGAAGCTACGGCAGTCTGCGCGTTCTTCAGGTGCTCAGGGTCGTGCCACACTTGTACTGTAACCCCACAATGGGTACGTGGCTGTGTACAGGAGGGGGTGACGAGACAAGCAACCCGGGGCCATGGCAGCAACGTCTAAGGAACACCGAAGCACTGTGTTGGAAGCACCGATTTATTAAAGGGAGGAAGCCAGCGCCATCTGCCCCCCGGCAGCAGACACAGTGTGCTGTGCCTTCTTGTCACCACGCTGGTATCACCAAGGAGAGGGATGAGGGTGGCGGTGGGCCAGCATGGGTTTACCCCCAAACCTGGGCACCACGTAACCCACAGGAGTTGTGTTCCACCCAATAATACCTTATTAAACAAACAGAACACATGTGCCAACACTTAAAAATGAATGGTTTCATATTTAATCCAGCCCACCCTTCCCAAATCTTACCACATGACTACAGCTTCCCCTTCCTAGTCCTTCACTCATTCTTTACAACTTCCAGACCTTGGGTTTGGGGGCCACCCTGATGTGAGGAGCCCATAAAGCAGGCACAGTGCTCCTGGAACCAGAACAGGGCACAGGACACAAAAGCGGTGCTCAACAACAGCCAGCTGGAGACATGAGGCAAAAGATCTGGATGGTCCTGTTAAAAGGACCTTTGGGGACCGGAGCATGAGCCTCTCATTCTAAGCTGTGGGTGTGGGGCTCTTGGAGGGAAAGGGGCAGGAGTTCAGGCACCCCAGAGTGACAAAGGATGGTTCCCTGGCCTGGTGGAAAGGTAGCGGGGTTGGCTGAGGAACCACCGAGGCCACCTCACCTGGGTTCTCATGACTGGCCATCTGCTGGTCCTCAGAATCCAGCGGCCCCGGAGACCAAGCTTCTTCCCGCAGCTCCATGTCTGGGTCCCTGTAGGAAGGGATAACGCAGAAGACAGAGCTTACAGGTGGTGTGAGAACAGAGCACTCTCCGCGGCAGGCACAGTCACCCAGCGGACAGGAGCCTGCACTGAGACGCGGTGGCTAAGGTTGCGGCACCCCGGACTCAGGAGATGAGACTGTTCAGCCCCCACTGGCTACACAGGCTGCAGCCATATTCCCAGACCCCTCCCCAGATCCACCCAAGTGGAATGCAGGAGAGCAACTCCATCGCCATGACTCAGTTTCCTCATGGTCAAGATGGAGAACAGAGGGGCATGCAGATTTGACACTCGGTGGAAGGGGCCGTTGTGCCTCCAGAGTGCGGTAGTGACGCTCGGGGACAGCTGGGAAGAGAGCAGCGGCAGGAAACTGTCAACTTCCACACCGGGTAAGAGCAACAAAAAGCCATCTCAAAGGCGGAACGCCTGACTTCCTATATCACACACTCCGGGCTGACTGGCTGCCTCAGTGCATCAGCTGCAGGCAGGTCTGGACAAGCCTGCTCCACAAGACAACACTAACGCGTGGGTCTTCTAGGCCAGGAGCAGGCCTCAGGAAAGCCCTGAACCACAGGGCCCTACCGGCACAGCCACCTGGGACCCTTCAGCTGCGTTCCTCCTGGCTCCTGAGAGCCTGTGAGCAAGTGAAGACCACTATCCCTGCCAGACTGTTTGGAGTGAGTCACCTTGGAAGCCTCGTCTAGCCACCGTCTACCCGATCCGGCCTTCTCTCCTCCTCACCCCTAGTGCTCCTTCATGCTACACCAAGTTAGTGTGCCCTCACACGTCCACTCCTAAGCCAGCACGACCCAGAGGAACCCCGGCATGCAGCGGCACCAGCAGCCCAAGTGCCCCGAACAATGGTGTGGACACAGCTGAATGAAACTTGGCCAAGGAAAGGCTCAAAGACAACACTCAATGAGTCCCAGCACGTGGTCCTGCCCCAGACCACACAGCAGACAAAAGACCAAGTGGGCCCCAGCTGCTGGAGCCAGGTCTGAACAGTCCCATGAATGTGCACAAGGCGGCCATGTGGCCAAGACTGGGTGCAAATGCTTATAGGAACCCCGGGTGATGGCTGGGAGAGAAAACTCCAAAACTCTGAAGATGCTTCTCAAAAGAACAGCAAGGTTTAAACTGGGAAACCTGGAAGGACCCATCAGCCTATGGATGGGACAGAATGTCAGCAAACCACAGGCGTCTGTTCCACAGCGAGCGCGTGCATGTGTAGGAGTGGGGGTCAGGAAGGCAGTCATGGGTCACAGGCGTATGACACCAATAGATCCTCCTGCTCACAAAAGGGAGTCCAAATGTCTTCTGAACTCTTCTTTTCCCTCAGCTGACAACCTTCAGGACTAGAACAGAACAGGCAGGTGTGAGGGCAGAAACCCATCAGAACACCACCAGGCAGGGGAGGACCGCAGTCCAAGGTCTGTGGGGACAGCAGTGACTCCCTTTTGTTCCTCTTGAGACATGCCCTCTGTGTTCCAGGGGAGTAAACTACCATGTCAAGGACAGGAGCCAAGGCCAAGGGACTTCTGAACAAACAAGCCTCCCCATCCACATTCCACAGCACAACTCCGGTCACCAGCACAGAAGCCCCAAGGGCCTTGCTCTCACATGATGCCTACACACAAGAGGGCACCTGAATTTTTTCTGGGTGATCTGCTTTGCGGCAGCTTATTTTTTGGACATAGCGGGAAACTCTGAGAGAGTGAAAGTTCCATCTCTTCTACACAAGACAGAAGGCTGCAGGGCTCCCAGATGGCACGTCATGGCACCAAAACTCCAAAGGAAGCTAGGTATGGTGGTGCACATGTGTTAACAGCAGCCCCTGAGAGGGAGGCAGGAGGATCCAACGTTCCAGGCCAGCTCTAGCTACACAATGCATCCAAGGCCACCCTGGGTTACACCAGCTCTTGTCTCAGAGTGAAACAAGCAAGCAAACACCTCCAAGAGAACTTACAAGTACACCAGGAAAGCGTCAGGTGAACTGTCGCTCTGGAACACCGCCCATTTCTCAAATGGTAAGGAGTTACCAAGTAACCCTAGAGTTGCACTCTTGGCATACACCCAAGAGAAGAAAACACACACCTGCACAACAGCATGAGTGACCAGGCATGCAGGGCTGCGTGTGACAGCTAAAAGGCAGAAAGCCAATGCTAGGGAAAGAAACAGACCTAAGCCTATTATCCCATGTCATAGGCCTGTTAAGCCCAGGGCCACATGGTTGCATGAAATGCCAACGGTCACTACACCCAGGGCACCACAGTATATGACTCACTGTACATGAACTGCCAAGGTCACTAAGCCCAGAGTCACAGGTGTATGGCTCTAGGTGCATGAGTTACCCAAGGTCACAAAGCCCGGAGCACCAGAAATAGGTTCGTGTGTGAACTGCCCAAGATCACTAAACTCGGGGTCAAATAAGCCCAGGGCCACACGGTGTAAGATTCTGTGTGCATGAACTTCCAAGGTCACTAAGCCCAGGGCCACATGGTCTAAGATTCTGTGTGTATGATCTACCAAGGTCACTAAGCCCAGGGCCACATGGTCTAAGATTCTGTGTGTATGATCTACCAAGGTCACTAAGCCCAGGGCCACATGGTCTAAGATTCTGCGTGCATGAACTTCCAAGGTCACTAAGTGCATGGCCACACGGCATAGAACTCCATGGGTATGGACTCTCTAGATAAATCCACAGACAAGAAGTAGACTAGGACCAGGAAGTGGTGCATGCCTGTAATCCCAGCACTCGGGAGGCAGAGGCAGGTGACTCTCTATGAGTTCAAGGCCAGCCTGGTCTACAGAGCAAGTTCTAGAACAGCCAGGGCTACACAG
>CABHPQ010135082.1:0-12393 GCA_902168405.1 Peromyscus aztecus
GTGCTCAGGCCACGGCTACTATTAGGATCCATTTTCTCCAGGTGGACAGAGTGTCTTTGCAGACGGAAGGAAAGACATTCTGTGACTAAGTGGTAAACAAAGATCAAAGCAGTGGTAGTTCTATCCCCCTGGGAGTGAATTTGGAGCCACAATAGAATTCCATCCCTAGCTCTGGAGGGACTTGCCTGTAGAATGGCGGACAGTGAGGCTGTGGCCTTAAGGAAAATAATGGAGGCTCCCAAATATGATGGATGGGATTTAAATGAGATGTCCTTGAAATCTGACAAAAAGATTTTTCTCCCTAAGTCACCTGAAAATTACTCAATTCACAATTGCACTGGGGCATGTAATGCCTACCACCTAAAATGCAGTTAAAATGACTGAAAATTCCGAATGGCGGCGGCTTTGTGCACAAAGCTCTGAAGTCATTCCCGAGGCAATTGTGGTGGCTGGTCTGGGTTGTCGGCTCGACACACCTGGGAGGGGGGGACCTAGATGAAGAATTGCTTCCATCTGATTGGCTGTAGGCGTGTCTGTGGGCACTTTGTTGATTGCTAATTGATGTAGGAGTGCTCACCCCACTGTGGGTGGTGTCACCCCTTAGGCTGGTGGGCGTGGGCTGCTTAAGAAAGGCGGCTGAATATGAGCCCAAGAGCAGTCAGGTAGCAGCATTCCTCTATGCTCTCTGCTTAAGTTCCCATGTCAGGCCCTGTCTCGAGTCCTGTCCCCACCTTCCTTCCCTGAGGTCCTTCTCTCAGTAGTGGACTGTCACTTGGATGTGTAAGATGAAATAAACCCTTTCTTCCCCGAGATGCTTAGACCAGAGTGTTTTACTAAGTACCAGAATGGAAAGTAGGAGGACAGTGATTGACATGGATTCTCAAACCACACTCGCGTCCTGTGCTACAGAGTGGCTCTGTCTTCTTGTGACAGTATTTATGTAACTTTGGTATGAATGGGAACGACTGTCTTAGTTTTTACTTTGAGTCAGAGTCTGGGCTCCAGTGGATTTGCCTGCATAGTCTCATTTTATTCTTTGAGCAATCTCATGCCATGGGTGGCATTGTTATCATTAGCTCAGAGATTTTCAGCTGAAACTTGCAGTGGGTCTACCTGGTTGGGACCAGAGCCTGAACCTCCTTGCCTTGGCTGTTCTGGTAAAGCTGAGCTGTAGCCAGGAGAAATAGGATTCCTGAATCCCAACCTAAAAACAGAGAGGTGTAAACACAGGTTTAGAAATTCCAGCTTGCCAGTGATTGATGTGAACAAATATCTCAAGGCTTGTGATAACCACAGGGTGCTGTCATGGATACAGAGTGTATTGTACTCCCTGTGGAGGGAGACTTGTGTTTTCCCTACAGCCAGGCCAGCTCAGGTTCCTGATTTCCTGAGCCATAATTGGCTAAAGGCATTTGTAACTTTCGTTTTCCATGAGATACTTTAAGGACATGAACAATTTGGGCAAATCCTCTCTGAAGGGTGAGTTAATGAGTGAGAGGGTTAAAAGTCATAATATACATCAAAGGCATGGCATGGTTAATGTCCCTCAGCCACTGGGGAGGTTGACGTGGAGAAGACTCCCTCTTGTTTAGGACTGATCAAGAAGTGATGGGTAGCAGATCTATGGTCTGTTGGACCTATGGTTAGGAGCTGGCTGGGGGACCAGTTTGAAATGTGGTGAGCATGTGACTCTGTAGGAGCTTCCACAGGTGTGTCAGAGAGGGCTGTCGCCCTGAGGACCTGCTGCTGTCTGTATTGACTTCCGACATGACAGTAGAAGTCGTTTACTCAGTTTTTCTGTGTGCTCAGATATTTGTTGAAGACCCAGCCAGCAAAGGGATTCCTCCACTCACGAAAACCTAGAGTGAAAATTCAGTTTGAGACACAGTGCTTATTCTCCACTCTTGATATTTCTCTTCACAGGAACTCTACTAGTATGGTTCCCCTGCCTGTCTGCCCTTGGCCGGCTTCACACCACTGAAGGACAGTGTCTCTGCCTGTCTGCCCTTGACTGGCTTTACACCACTGAAGGATGAGAAAGAATTAAGCTCCATAAAAATTAAGGAGTAAAGCATGACATATTCTGTTCAAAACTTCCCACCCCTTTATTTTTCTTTGGGGTGCAAGCTTCCACAGAACAAATACTCCTCTATTCTTCTCTGGGCACAGAACATACTTCCTGTGCCCTCACACCGGGACCCTATCCTAGTTCACAGTTGCCTTTTGCACACTGATAGGTCTGTCAAATTTGGAAGCCTAGTACCATGAATTAGGCTTATTTTCCCCTTGGTTGGCGATGGTGTAGGCTTGTTTGGAAACAGAGGTTATTGGCAACTGTGTCTGGCACACCTTCATTCCATGCCTTGCTCTGAGCAGAGTTCAGGAAGAGGAGTGGAGATTATTGAGATAGTCCCCCCACCCAAGATTCTGTCCACAGGAGGCAGGACACAGGCATGGAAGAACCATGTGTTGAGTGAGTATGTGAATGAGCCCATAATGCTATTCATGAATATCTCCTGAGGCTGGTCCAGATTAGGAAGCAATAAAACAAACATCAGCTCACATCTGTCTGAACCTAAGGTCAAGGCTCTCGACTAATGAATAATGAAAAGAATGGTTAGTGCTCTCTCCAGGTGGAAGACAGAGCTTGTCAGAGAAGAGAGTGATGGTCTGGGTGTTGAGGAGATGAAAACTGTGCTGGCCTTAGATGACTAAGTGGTAATGGGGGAAGGTATGTGGCTATCCCAAGGACATAATCTAGAGGCAGTCCTCCCCAGCAGCAACAGTAGCAGAAGGAAGGATGTGGTCACAACCTCTATCACCATCCTCGTCATCACCTTCATTGGAACAAACACGACCTGAGAACTTCTTAGCATGGATCAGAGGACAGCCTGAGCTCTGTCTCTGCCATTCAGTTTAGTTTTTTATCAACTTTGTGAGGTATAATAGGCATTTACTAAACTCTGCATCTGAAAGTGTACAGTTTGGTACAGATTGACATCCAGATGCCTCCATGAAACTCTCACCCTGGTTGCAGTGTTAATCATATGCAAGAGCCCTGATTGCTTCTTGGTGCGTGTTTCCATTTGATTCTCCTTCCTTTCCATTTCTGCTTTCTATACTTGTATTTCCTAGAATGCTGTGTATTTTAAATCACACAGTGCAACACTTTCAAAATTTTATTTCTAACCCACAGAGTCCTGAAGTGTGAACCCTCAAAAGTCTATTTAATAATTTGTTAAGGGCTGCAATGGAAATACAGACTCACGAATACAGAACAATCCAGCTGCTGATCCAGCTGCCTCTATCTTGTTGTTCTGCCCAAGAGTGATGAGGACCAACCACAAGGCTTGCTCCTGCTTTGACCACCCAAGAGAGCACAGGACCCCTCCTCCTCAGCTCTTAAGGGGTCATGTCAGCAGACAAGACCACACCCTGGGGCTTGTTACCCTGAAGCCTTTGGCTGACTGAATTGAATTTCCACAACAGAGTCCAACTAGCTCTGCCCATGTATGTATGGGTGTGGGGACATCCACTAGGACCCAGGCAAACCACAAGTGGCCACATTCCTAAAGGAAGGTGACTCTCTCTCTCCCCAGAAGACATCAAATGTCCATAAACACTCAGCTGTAGACTCCGGGATACCCTTCCCAATTCATGATGGAATTTTTAGCTAGTTTGATCATGTATAGGTATCCACAGCTGTATATGATATAGCTGTTGCAACATTTACTTTTAAGTTTGACTTCCTTCAACTAAATTATATTCAGACATAACCATGTTATGGTGTATGTCAACAATGTATTCCCTTTGTGTTGCTGTGTGCTATTCCATTTTATGAATATGTTACAATTTGTCTGCTCCTACTCACTGAGCTGGCTCCCCAGCCCTGTTTCCCAAATTTGACAATTACACATAAAGCCGTTTTGTCCTATGCACACATAAATTTTTTCCGTGGCCCACTGGCTCTTCTGTGGTCCTAGGAATAGAACCCAGGGACACCTTCCACATACTAAGCAAGAGCCCTCTTTTTCCCTTTTTAATTTGAGATAGGGTGTCACTACGTTTCCCAGACTGGCTTGGAACTTGCATTCCTTCTGCACCAACCTTCTGAGTGGCTGGGACTGCAGGTCTGCACTACCAAGCCAGCCTGGCTACACAGCCTACTTTGAATCCCTACAATGAGTGATTGGTATAGCTCTCTGTAACCCTCATTTTTTAGATAAGACAGTTGAGGTCCACTAAGGTTGACTGCCCTGCCCAAAACCAGTGGTGCATGGCAGCAAGGCTGATAGCCAAGGTTTGTGCTCACAGTACCTGTGCAATCCTGCAGCCCCAGGCTGATGTGGGTGGGGAAAATGAGCATGCTTCCTTTTGGCTCTAAGAATGCATTTCTCAGCCTATCTGAACTCCCTGTCGATGCTCTCCAGATTGGCTGCTTCGTGAGACTCAGAGGGCAGCGTGAGCATTCCGCTCGCGTTGACTTTTTTAGTTTACCCATCAGCAGGAGATAAGATCCTACCAGGGGCCAGGACCTTTTCCTGTCAAGATTCTGAGACTATATCTTTATTTGTGCCGTAACATTTAATTTTTTTTTCTGGTTTTGTGAGACAGGTCTTGCTGTCTTAGCTCTGGCCAGCAACTCACTATGTAGTCCAGGCTGGCCTCAAACTAATGGCAATCTGCCTGCTTTCTCCTCCCAGGTCCTGGGATTACAGGTGTGACTACTCCCAAATGGAGTCACTGGGAGACTCTAAAAGTGAATTTTAAAAAGCAAGCAGATAGAAAGTTGCTGCAGATATGCTCGGCTTCATCCACAGCCCAGGAGCCCAGGATTCTGTTGAAATGAATCCAGCCCGAAAGCTTGGCTACAGAATAACAAACAGTTAAAGGTTCAGTCCCTGCTGATGCCTGCAGTTCCAAGCAAGCTGTTAAAGGATGCTTTGTCCAACATTTCCCTGCATGAATATGGTCTCTCGGCCTCGGTGCCACGCCTTCCCCTCACTCTCCTTCTCAATTCATTGGGTTACTCATTGCTAAGCAGCCACTCTGTGGGGGGTGGCAGTCTGAGAGGAAGGACTGGATAGGGCCAAAAGGTTGACCCGATGTGAAGGACGCTGGGAGAATACTGAGCAATGGCAGGAACCTGGGAGAGCCTCCTGGTTGAGTGGCCAGTGAATTATTTCACCTTTTTCTTTGGTTTATGTTTCTGATAATACACCAAGTATTGTCAATGATAAGTCAGTGGTGTGTCAGTAATATTTAACAATCAGTTCTCTGGGGAAATATGCACATGCTTTATATATGCTTATTAAGAGATGATGCCCGTATAAATAATGCATAGCAAATAATTTGCAGATAGTGATCAAATATAAATGTTCTTCACTGTGAAGTCAGTGGACACGGACAATTCATTTGTTGCAGAACATGTTTGCTAACTTTTCTGTCTCCTGCATTGAGCCAACCTATGGTTACAATTCACAAGCAAGCATATGTCACCAACAAGTGTTCGCTAATATTTTCATTTCTATTAGTGGAGACATAAGGTAATGTTATCACGTTCAGTGAGACAAGACTGAAAATGACAACAAGGCAGAATGTCGCTGTGCACCAACTGCACCCTAAGGCACAGCTCTGCTAAACTGGGTAACATTTTTACTTCAAGAGTATGACCAGCAGTTTGTGTCACTCACAGCTATAGACGCATTCACTTTTAAATATAATCTCCATTGTTAATATTCTCCATCCTCTCTATGTAGCAGAGGTTGGCCTTGAACTCATGATCCTTCTGCCTGTACCTCCAGATGGCTGAGGTTACAGGAATGGACTGGCATTCTCATCTTATGCGGTGCTTGGGATCAAACCCAGGGAACAGTGAATCCTAGGTAAGCAGTCTAACAGTTGAGTTACAGCCCCAGCCCCTCCATCACTTCCTTAAGCCCAGACGATCATCCAAACAATGGATCAGGCTTACCAAACCCCAAATATTTCCCAGTTGAATCTTATGAATTATTAGGGGTGTGTCAGTAGGTACAATCATGACTGTCTCTACCACAAGACTTCCTTAGGTACCACAATCCAAGGACTCTCAAGTCCCTTATACAAATGTATAGCATTTACATTTAACCTTTGAACAATCTTGAAGTCAGCTTCGGGTTAGTCACAACTCCTATACAGTGTGAACACTTTACGGAGAGTTGTGAAGCTCTTAAGGGAGTGACTTCAATGAAGGAGCCTTACATAGTGCGGACACAGTATTTTGAATAGTTCTGATCAGTGGTTGACTGAATTCTCTGATTCGTCCAGTGGGCATGAGGACAAACTGTATGACCTCCCTGACCTATGCCCTCTATCACCCCTACACACTTCCATACTCCCCTCTCTTTTAAAGAAATGATTCATTTCTGTTGATCTCTGTGGGTGGGGGGGTGTCACATGCATGAGCATGTGTGTGCCCCCACAGAGGCCAAGAGGTTCCCTAGGAGCTGTGAGCTGCCCAATGACATGGGTGCTGGGAACAGAACTCAGATCCTTTACAAGAGCAGCAAGTACTCTTAGCCACTAAGCCATCTCTCTGGCACTCACGCCCATCTCTTTCCACCAAGGGGCATGAAGGCTGCATGTCCAAGTGTATGGAGTGGTAGCTGGTGACTTTGCTGACTGAATAGTACTGTACCATGGATGGGACTGTGTCAGGGGTGGCGCTGGAAGAAGTGAATTAGATCAAGTGCTGGCTTTGTAAAGTGGAGTCATATCCCACATGGTGTTTTTGTTGATAGCGCTTTTAGATTTGAGGCTGCTTTCTTCCGCCATGTCTCTTCCAAGCTTTGTATTGATCAACTCTACCATTCCACCCGAAGCACACCGTCAGCCTTTGTTAATAGTCTCGTGTATTTGCCATTTTATGTATTTGTATGTCTCTCTTGTGATCCTCCTGCCTCCTCCTCCGTCAGCAAATCCTACTGGCGTGTGCCACCACTACCGGCGTATGTCTCTCTTTATATATGTATTATAGTCATCTCTTCATTTTTGCATTTGTATTTCGTTTATTTATTGGGTATGTGTGTGAGGGGTTCGAACGTGCCACAGTGAGAGGGTGGAGGTCGGAGGACAAGGGGCAGTAGTTAGTCCACGCTTTCTACCATGCAGTTCCCAGGAGACATGTCTCAGGTTGTCGGGCGTGGCGACAAGTGTTCTCCACACCCCTGCCCCCACCCCCCAGGCATCTTGCCAGCCCTTACATAAAATTCCTTTGAAGCATTTTGTTTATTAGAACTTGGTGTTGTAGTATGCATACTTCTTTGCATAATTCTCATCTCAGCCATTGTTCTGATTCTCATTTGTCGTTTATTTGGTTGCATGGCACATTGTGTTATTCCCTGCTGTGACATACGATAATTTAATCAATATTTCCCTACTGATAGGCATTTGCTAGTTTCAGTGTTTGCCTCCTCTTTGAAGAATGCTGTAATAAACATCTATCTTTGGACACTGAAACTTTTATTCATTTATTTTTTTGTAGGACAGAATCACAATATCAGAGCTTCTGGGTTGGAGAATATGTGTGTTTTTAATTTTAATAGATGCATCCATATGGCTTTTTAGGAAGAATTCCCCTTCCCTGCATTAATAAGCATGAGAGAGCTTTTCCATCATCTGCTGTGGCCGTGGGTCTTAACTCTCTTTTTAATCTTTGCTGGGACGTGAGTGTGAACTCATAACTCCTTGCTTTCATTTGCATTTCTCTGATTACCAGTGAATCTCAGTTTGTTTTCATGTATTTATTGTCTATTAGCCTTGTTCTTTGACGGATTGCCTGTTCATAGCCTTTGTTCATTTTGCCATGGGATTGCTTCTGTTTCTCCAGTTGTAAGAGTTCTTTGTGTGGCGTGCGTAGTAATTTACTACCTGTTATGGGCATGGAAAGTGCTTTTCCCAATGTGGTTCCTCTGTTAACTTGAGAAGTACAACCTTTAGCTGCAATGATACAGGTTATGGCATAGAGTTGCCTAGAGTAGAGCCAGCACTTGTTTCTATAGACATGTATGTAGATGCATTGAAATTAGCATTCCCCTTCTTGGAATGAACATCTTCCCTCTATCAACTTTAGACAGATATTCTTTTTGTGTGTGGATTTTACATATAACCATATTTAGATGTTATAGTGGTATTTTATTTGTACTGAAATGTGATTTTATTTGTATGTTAATAAATAAAGTTGCCTAGGGGTCAGAGATATTAGCAAGCCATAGCGAAAGCCGGTTGTGGTGGTGCACGCCGGTAGGATTTGCTGAAGGAGGTGCACGCCTTTAATCCCAGCACTTGGTAGGCAGAACTAGGTAGATCTCTGTGTGTTCAAGGATACAGCCAGCATTGGAGACACACACTCCAATGTGTGTCTGGAGGTCTGTACAGACAGGCAGTGATGAGGCAGTCACGTGGTTGGGTTTACAACCAATGAGAAGGCAGAACAGAAACTCTATTTAAAGACAGACAGGAAGTAGCTCTCTTTTGGAGAGGTCTCTTGGCTGAAGAAGCTAGCTGCAGCAGGCGGGTAAGGCTCTTAGCTCTGACCTCTTGGGATTTTATCTTTACATTGGCTCTGTGTTTCTTATTTAATAAGACAGTTGGTTACATCTACAAGATGGTTCTTTAATCCACGTGAATTTACTCTTTATGTGGCATGGGATAGTAACCTAACACCACATTTGTATTTTAGTTGACACATAGTAATTGTACACATCCTGTCGTGGAGTCCAGCATGCTATTTCAATACAGGTAGACATCCTGTGATGATGGAAATGGGTAACCAGACTGTCAGTCACTTCGAACATTTGCTATTTCTTGGAGTGAGACTATTAAAAGTCTCTGTTTTTAAACCACAATACACCATTATTGTCTTCAGTCACCCTCCAGTGCCACAGGACACCAGGAGTCACTCCTTCAACCTAACCTTGTACTCACTATCCATATCCTTTTAATTTAAAGTCATTTGTGCATGGCCATTTACCAAATAAGCCATCCTTTTTTTTTCATCAAGTATAGATGCATCTTCAGCCATGTTTAAAAATCTTATATTTATTAGGATATATTTTAGGGTGGTCTATTTTTTCCTCACTGACTATGTTTTTTCTATTTTTGTCCTGGGCATATGCCCAAAGGACTTCATATAAGAAACTTGTTCATCCATGTTCATTGCTGCTCTATTCACAATAGCCAGGAAATGGAAAAGGCCTAGATGTCCATCAGCTGATGAATGGATAATGAAAATGGGGTACATATACACAGGGAGATTTCATTCGGCTGTTAGGAAAAATTAAATTATGGAATTTGCAGGTAAATGGATGGATCCAGAAAAAGCTTATACGGAGGGAAGTAATTAACAACAGGAAAAACAAACCACACATGTTCTTTCTCATTTGTGGACCCTAGCTTTGAATATTTACTTTTGTGTGTTTTAAATGGAGAACTTGTAGAAACCAGGAACTAGAAAGGGACCATTGAGTGGAGGAAGAAATATCTTTAAAGATGGGCAAAAATAGGAAGGTTTAAGGGGAGAGGAGGATGGGAGGGTAGGACAGAGGGGCGCAGGTAAGAGTAACTAACACTGGGGGTGTTTTAAAAAGCCATAGGAAACAGACTCCTCCTGTTCTAGTGGTAATATGACATTGACCTTTTTCAGATGACTTTGTAGTATCTCTTGACGTTTGGTAAGACAAAGCCCATATCTTAATCTCTGCATATGTGTATATATTATTCCTTGTGTAGGGGTGTGTGGAGGTGATGTATCTATAGGTTGATGTGGGTGTGTGCATTCAAGTGCACATGCATGTGTATGCATGTATATGGAGGCCAGAATTCCGTGTCAAGTGTCTGCCTCAGTTTTCCCCACCTTATATTTTGGGAAGGTCTTTCGCAGAACCAAGAGCTCACCAATTGGCTAGACTGAGTGGGATCCCCCAGTGCACTCTGGGGATCCTCCAGTTTCTGCCTCTGCAGTGCTGGGACTGTAGATGTATGCTGCTGTGCCTGGGGTTTTACATGGATGCTGGAGTTACTGACTAATCCATTGCAAAAAACCTAAAGTGTTAGTATTCTTGATACCCTTCATCCATATGAACAGAAGATGATTTCACTTTCAAAGAACAAGAAAGACGCTATTCATGTTTTAATAGGAGTGCCGTTACATTCTGCACATTTATATGTACAATTTTGACATTTTTATGTTACATTTCCCTAATGAAGAACCTAGCTTCACTTTTCAGTTGATTAGATCTATTTCATGTCATCTAATTAGATTTTATAAATTTATTCCTATAGACCTCATGGCTTTCTTGTTAAAGCTGATATATTTTATCTTTCTTCCAATTTGTACCTTTTCCTGTTTCCATGTTTAGGTTCTTTTTATTTAAATATACAGAATCCAATTTTCCTTTTTAATATCCTTAAACTTTATCATAGTTCTTAGTAGAGAATACTAAGAACTACTATATGTGGACATTCTAAATACAAAACCAAATATTTGCCCAAAAGCAAAGCTTTGTCTCATTGTTCCCTCATTCTTAGATCATTTAATTTTTCTTAACTTGTTGCTTTGGTGAGAACCACTTAGAACAGTGATTTTCAACCTGTGGGTTATATGTTAGATATCCTGCATATCAGATATTCACATTATTATTCATAACAGCTGCAAAATTATAGTTATGAAGTAGCAACAGGTAATTTTATGGTTGGGAGTCACCACAACATGAGGAATTGTATTCAAGTGTCACAGGATTTGAAAGGTTGAGAACCACTGATTTAGGAGATGTGGACTGATACATTAGTGGTGGTGGGCATCTTTAATACCAGATTAATGTATTTTTAAATTTTAATATTTGATAACTTCTGCTAATGGTTTTTAAAATCATATTTCCTTTTAATTCTTATGTTTTAAGTTTGATGTTTTAGTGTGTGTGTGTGTGTGTGTGTGTGTGTGTGTGTGTGTGTGTGTGTGTTGTGTACATGCATTTGTGTTCATGCACACCCACATGGGGCAAGCCAAGTATGTATGTGTGCCCATAGAGGAGAAGGAAGGCATCAGATCCTTTGGTGCTAGAATTCCAGGCAGTTGAGTCACCAGATGTTGGTGCTGGGAACCAAACTCAGGCTCTCTAGAAGAGCAGGAAGAGCTTCCAGTCACTGAGGTCTACATTCTCAATTCTTACTTTTTGCTTCATTTTATAAGTTGATGCGATGGTTTCTCAAATGCCTTTTCTGCTCATATTCAAATAATCACACAGTTGCATTTCTTGGCTGTTGATATGATGACTTGGAGTAAATTCTCTTAACCATAAATTCAACCTCTAAGGATGTAGAGGAGTCTCCTTGGAGGGAAAGAGAAGAGCAAATTAAACCACAGGGGTGATTCTTAATTAAAGAAAAGCAAGAAATAATGATCTGAAGCTCAACCAGAAGCACAGTTCCCTCGAGATCGTAGTCAGACATCCTGCTGTAGGAAGTGCGCGGATGAGAAGACTTGGGCTGTGCTGGCAGAAGTTCATGGGTCTCGGGTGGTCCATTGCATGTGGCCCTGGAGCATATCAGGAGTGCTTTCTGATGCAGGTGGGGGCAGGATGCCACACTTGCAGGAATTAGATAAAAGCTGGCTTCCTATGGCGAAGCACAGACTGCATCAGGGGCAGGTTTGAGAGAGGGCCCAGGCTTCTTGTTAGCAAAACAGGAGTTCATGGAGGAAAAAAAAAAAAAAAAAGGACAGCCTTGACCATCCATGCTGAAGATGCATCTGCCATTTAGTGTCTTGGTGATAGAGGGTAGACACCAAGGAAATAAAAAGGAAAGGAGAGTAGGGTTGTTTCTTTTTCTTTTTCTTTTGTCTTCTCATTGTTCCTCCAACTCCTCCTGTGTGCCTCCATCCAACATTGAGTCACAGCTCTTCTTCTTTTCCTCCTCCTCTTCCTCCTCTCCCTTCTCCTTCCCCTCTTCTTTCTGCCCCCCTCCTTCTCCCTTTCCATCTCCCTCCTCACTCCTTCTTCTTCTGCTCCTCCCCTTCTCCTTCTCCTCTTCCTCCTTCTGTCCCCTCCTTCTCCCTCTCCCTCACCACTCCTTCTTCTCCCCTTCTCCTTCTCCTCCCTCCTCTAACCCACTGTATCTAACCAGTGCTACCCATACATGCATGAGTGTAGGATGCTATTCACTGGAGCACGGACACACTGCTGAAGAAAAACTGACTGCCTCTCCCAACTGCCAATAGCTTTCCTTTAGGAGTGGGTACTCTGAGCCCCTCCCTTTTCCATGTTGGAATGGCAGCTGGCTTGATCTTGTGTAGGTCTTAGGCAGGCAACCACAGTTGCTGTGAGTTCTTGAGAGCATCCATCAATCCTACCATGTCCA
>CABHPQ010135083.1:0-11785 GCA_902168405.1 Peromyscus aztecus
TAAGTATCTGTGTGAGTGTATGACATGTGTGTCCAGGTATCTGTGGAGGCCAGAAGAGGGCATCAGGTCCCCTGGAGCTGGAGTCCTAGGTGGTTGTGAGCTGTCCCCCTTGTGGGTGCTTGGAACTGAACTCTGATCTAGAGCGGTCGGTGCTCTTAAGCACAGAGCCATCTCTCCAGCCCCTTGCTGTGATCTTTATGTTACCAAATACAGCTCTGATGAATAAATAGCACGACAATACAATTGGCTTGCAACCGATTTGTTTCTCTTCTTCCTAAAGAAACTGATCACCCACGAGAAGTTTGAAAGCGCATGTGAAGAACTAAATAATGCGTTACTTCGGGAACAGCAGGCACAAATGCTGTTGAATGAACAGGCCCAGCAACTGCAGGAGCTGAATTACAGACTTGAGTTGCACTCCAGCGAGGAAGCGGACAAAAACCAGACTCTCGGAGAAGCTGTTAAGGTAAGGCATCTTTTTTATAATGAGTTATTTGTTGCTTGTGTGGATCCTGGTGTGCTTGTTTATGTCATGCATAGCTCCTGAACAGGGCATCGGGCCAAAGGTGTGAAGTCTTTCCCTGTAAATGGTTTGTAAGGGTGGTGTGAGGTGTCCTTCTGTCCTCACCTACAAGCCTTCATGGATACATCTGGAAAATGTAAAAGTGGGCTTTACTGACAGGTTGAAAACAAAGCACTATTTTATTTTATATTTCATTTTTTAAATAATTCATTTTTATTTTATGTGCATTGGTGTTTTGCCTACATGTATGTCTGTATGAGGGTATCAGATCTTGGAGTTATCGACCATTGTTAGCTGCCATGTGGGTGCTAGGAATTGAACCTGGGTCCTCTGGAAGAGCAGTCAGTGCTCTTAACTGCTGAGCCACCTCTCTAGCCTCCCAAGTAGGTATTTTAACAGTAATAATTTTTTAAAATGTATTTTTAATTGAAAATAGTTTTTTCATATAATATATTCTGATCATTGTTTTCCTTCTGCCAACTCCTCCCCAATCCTTCCTATCTACCTACCTACCAACTCCTCTCTCTCTCTCTCTGTCTCTCTCTCTCTCTCTGTCTGTCTCTCTCTCTAGTTAGGGCTTTGTCTCCACCGTTATTTGGTGACATCATTTAGGTTTCTTTCATATATGCATATAATTTGAGAAGTTTCTACAGTAGTGGGTTTTCATGTGACCCCTCAAATGGCTCTCAGTGTTAGTTGGCCTTCCCCATATTCTATCTCTTACCCTTCTCTCTCTCTCCCCATTTAATCCCCCTCTCCTGTCTCCCCACTCTCTCCATAACTACATATTCTATTTCTCCTTCCCTGGGAGGTCCCCCTAGTCCTTTACTCTATACCTAACCTCCGTGGTCATATGGATTGTAGCATGCCTATCAAAAGCTTAAGAGCTAACATCCACATATAAGAGAATACATAAAATCCTTGTCTTTTGGGGTCTAGGTTACCTCACTCAGGATGACTTTTTTCTTTGATTTGGGATACTTCTCTTTCATCTATTCCCATTTTCTTAAGACTTGGTCTTTTCATAATGTCCCAGATTTCATGGATATTTTGTGCCTGGATTATTTTAGATTTAACATTTTCTTTGACTAAGGTATTCATTTCTTCTACCTTGTTTTCAATCCTGAGATTCTCCCATGTTTTGTAATCTGTTGGTGAGGCTTACCTCTGAGGTTTTTGTTTGACTTTCTAAGTTTTTCATTTCCAGTTTTATTTTTGTTTGGGTTTGTTTTTTTTTAAATGTCTTTTTTTTTCATTTTTCTTTATTAAGAAATTTTCTACTCACTGTACATAACACTCACAGATCCCACCTCCTCCCTCCTCCCACCCTCCAGCCCTCCCTCCCAAGCCACCCCACATCCCCACATCCCCCAAATCAAGGTCTCCCATGGGGAGTCAGCAGAGCCCGGCACACTGAGCCTAGGCAGGTCCAAGCCCCTCCCCACTGCACCAAGGCTGGGCAAGGCAGCACACCACAGGCGCCAAGCTCTTGTTTGGGTTTCTTTAGTGACTCTATTTCTTTGTTACATTCTTCTTTCATGTCATGAATTGTTTTCACTATTTTATTCTACTGTTTGTGTTTTCACACACTTCATTAAGAGATTTATCCTATTTTCTTCAAGGTCCTTTTCTTTCCCACCCACCAGTTCCCAAATAACTGACACAGGGACTCAATATTAATTATAAATGCTTGGCTGATAGCTTAGGCTTGTTACTAACTAGCTCTTACAACCTAAATTAACCCATACTTCTAATCTAAGTTCTACCACGTGGCAAATGGCTTGTTGCCTCATTTTGTACATATCTTGCTACCTCTGCTTCTGACTGGTGACTCCTGAGAGTCTGCCCTTTTTCTTTCCAGTGCCCTCCTAGTCTGGCTCTCCCTCCCAATCTCTTCCTTCCCAGATATAGGCCAGTCATCTTTGTTAACCAATGAGAGTAATACATATTTACAGTGCACAAAGATTGTTCCACAGCAGTCCTTGAACATATTCATGATTGTTTTGAAGTCTTTGTTTTGTGCTTCAGCTGTTATTACACTTCTCAGGACCTACTGTATTATTTGGGTTACTGGTTCATGGTGGAGACATTGTCTTGGCTGTTAATTTTTGTGTATTTTGGCTGGTGTCTAGTCATCTGGAGTTAGGATGACTGAGGTGATTCTAGGAGTTGATGTATGGTCTTGTCTTTGGTGAGTGGGTATTCTGTTCCTTAGTTTCTGTTGCCTTCCCTGGATCTTAGGAAAATGTGGTAGCTGTGAGTTGCCTGGTAGAGAATGCTTCTTCAGATTGGTGAATGGCAGAGAGGGATAGAGATGAACTAGGAAAAAAGACTGAGAGGGGCTTCAGGAAAGCACTTTGGGGATCCTGTCCGCACCAAGAGCTGGAGTCCCCAGGGAATTGGAGATGTGATCGGAGGAGAGGCTCCTACAAGTACATGGCGGTGAAACTAAGAATAATCTGGAGATACAGGGATGAAAGGGCCAAGGGGACTCTGGGTCTGTACCAAGAGTAAGAGTTGGGAGTCTCCAGTGAATGGAGTTGAGGTGGAGGAGGGGCCTGCAAGTGGGGTGAGACAGGGCTGAGAGTGAGGATGGAGGTACTGTAATGGAAGATGGGGAGGAGAGTGTGATTCACCTACCCGAGTCCCAGCCTGTTGTGGCCACTGGGGGTCCAGGTAGATAGTGTTTCTAGGCATCAGGGGTGGCACAAAGAAATAGGGATGGGCTAGAAGGGAAGGCTGAGAGAATCCACAGGAAGGAGCAAAGCCGGCTCCACACCAAGGTTTGGAGGAGTCTCCAGGGTTTGGAGGTAGGGTGGGAGGAGCAGCGCCTGTCAGTAGGCTGCTGCAGGGTTGCTGGTGAGACTGGAGATGTGGTGGAGGACAAGAAGGAGAGTGAAAATTACCCGCCTGAGTCTCAGCTTGCTGTAGCCTCTTGGGGGTCTCACGTAGAGATCGTCTCTAGGTGTTAACAGCTGACGCAGCGGCATGGAATGGGAATGGACTCTCTGGGAGGGCTGAGAGGGTCCCCAGGAAGGGGCAAAGCTGGTGCATGCCAAGGCCTGGCAGAGTCCCCAGTAATGGTTTTGTGAATCGGATTCCTTTGGATATATGTAACGTTTCCCTTTCTTCCTTTTTGATTGACAACGTTTATATATTTAGGGTTGGAAAGTTGGGTTGTGTGGCAAAACTTTCCCCAGGAAGATGCAACACACAGGTCTACTCACCTCACCCCAGATAGAGAAGCTATGATAGACCAAAGTATGGATACTACCATCCAACTTGGGAAACCAGTGAGGTTTTTAAGGGTTATTTTCAGTAATATGGGTAGGGGTTACTTAAACAGGAGCAGAAACAAGTCAAAGACAGCTGCATTACCAAGGCTCGCCTTCAGAGACCATGTAAATTCTGTTAGCATCTGTTCTTAACATTGCATACAATAGCTAAGGTAGATTTTTCTAAGATTTAATTATGCTAAGGAGTTTTCAGGTAATACCTCACTTAATCCTCTGTGATTTCTTTTTTTATGTGTGATTTCTTAATTAGGATTAACTCCTAGATGAGGAATTACTTGGTCAAAAGCCACAAACTGTTTTATTTTTGAGACAGAGTCATGCCATAGAGTCCAAACTGACCTTGGAGTCACGATCCCCATGTGTTAGTGTGTTAGCCTGCAAAGTGCTGAGATCCCAGGCAATGCCGCCACACCCAGCTTCCCACAGACATTTGAAAGTGGGTATATTATCAGTTGGCTCACAGCAAGTTCTTAACGAATTCATTAGCTCCTAGATGTTTGAGAACTGTATGTTTGCCCAACCTGGCAGTTTCTATTTACAGAATTTTTGCTAATGTAATACATGTTTGTTATTTTAATTTGTGTTTCTTTGATTATTAATCAAGGTCAGCATTTTTACAAATATACTGATCATTAAATATGTTTGTGCTTCCTGTCCTATAAATAGGTAGCATAGTTAGCAGGGTCATGCGGGAGTATTTCTGTAAGTGCTGGCACTTGTGTTTAGATACCATATCTTCCAGATGATAGAGATGCTTGTGTTAGTTTCTTTAAAATATGAGTAGCTTAAATATTGTTGTCAGGAGTGGAAAATTGTTTAATTACTCTCTCTTAATTAGAACTAGCAGGTGGTAATGTAAAAATGTTCTCTTGTGGGAGGTAGCATGGTTCAGTGGAAAAAAAAAGCTGGCCTTGGCACAAGGCTTCTCTATTCAAATCCCAGTTCTGTCGCTTGAGCAAACGACTTAACCTTCTCAGCCTCACTTCCCTGTGCAGAGATAGGGCTAGTGAGACCCACGGCTCAGGGTTTTCATGAGACTAAATGAAGACACTATTTGAAAGCAATTACATGCTTGATAAATATTCTTCTGTGGCTTTCATAAGACTTTAAAACAATAAGATTTATAGGTTCGTATTTATAAAATAAAACACATTCATGAATAGAAGATACAGAAAATAGAGAAGAGTAAAAATGTTACCCATGATTTTTTTTTTATATGAAACAGCCACACTTAGGGATTTTAGTTTTAGTGATTTCTTTACATTTACTTATTTATTGATTAATTTAGTGTGTGTGTGTGTGTGTGTGTGTGTGTGTGTGTGTGTGTGTGTGTGTGAGAGAGAGAGAGAGAGAGAGAGAGAGAGAGAGAGAGAGAGAGAGAGAGACATGGTGGAAGGAAAGAATGACTCCCACAAGTTGTCTTCTAACCTGCACATTCATGATGTGGCATGTGTGTACCCTCACACATGTATGTATGCACACACACAATAAATAAATGTAAAAGAGGAAGGAAATTTGCCTTTGGTTTTTAGCTTATAATCCTTAACGAGTTAAGGGAGTTTTAGTCCTAGATTACACTTATTTAAGGAAAACGAATTGATATTGGATATTGAAAAATATATTCTAAACACCTATTGAGATGATTATATTGTTTTTCTTTCCCATTATATTAGGCTGTGTTAGATTATATCAGGCACTGGCAAACTATGGCCTGTGAACAAGCTAAAGATTTTTGATATATATGATAAATTGCAAACAAGTAAACATAAAACAAAAGAAAAAGTAATAAAGCCTGTACATGGCACAGTCACACATGGAGTGGTATCTCAGTCCTTTCTTTGGCTGCTGTAACAGAATATCATAGACTTGGTAATTCATACAAACAGAAATTTATTTCTCCCTGTTCTGGAGGGTGCAAGAACACCATCAAGGTCCTGGCATCTAGTGAAGGCCTTTCTGCATCATCCTGCCGCAGACAGCTGAGTGCAAGACAGAGTGGGTGCCTGAGAAAGGGAAAGTAGCTAAACTTAACCTTTTATAAGGAGTCCACTTCCATAACGACTAAGCTGTTCCCTCAATAATGACATTAATCCATCTGTGAGGGTAGAGTCTTCATGACCCCATACCTTTAAAGAGTTTCAGTGTTTCAAAATGGGTGCATTAGAAATCAGTTTTCTAACACAGTTAAATCATGGTAAATGGAATCTATATACTGTATAACACGTGAACTTTGTGGTAAACAACCAAGCTTAAAGAGAGCAGTACTTTTCAGTGCTAGAAATAAAGATGAAGGAATGGAAGTCTAAATAGCTCATTGTAGACCAGTTGGAGGCTAGAGTTGATAATCAGAACTGGAAAATTTGGGCCTTGTAGCTCGTAACTTAGAGAACATCTGCTTGCTTGAAGTTGGGAGTCAGGAAGGGCTACTGTGAAATGGGTACTAGAGAATACGTCTACTAGACACATGGCAACGTGGGAGCTGTTTTGGAGAGTAGGTAGGAAAATGTTACGAAAGAACAGAAACCTTAAGCTCTTCACACATGAATATAGAATCTTAGCGTATACTCCTGTTATGATTCAATTTAGCTGAGAAATTATCTTGAAAATGGTCTAGTTTTTGTAGAACCAATATTCTTATAAAAAGAGCTTACAAATCATTCAGCAAGGATGTTACTGTAGGGTAGAGGACACATGGAAGGCTTGGGAGTTCAGCATTACAATTCATATGATTGTACATCAACTAAGAAAATTTGTACCTCAGGTAGTACAAATATAAAATGTGCTAAAGTCAAGTATTTAAATGTTTAAAATGTAACAATAATCTTCTTACATTAATTAATTATCAGGTATTGAAAAACCTAGGAAAATAAAGACCATTGACTTCCACCGATACTTTAGGTTTCTGTGTCTGGTGCCATTCTTGGACTTGGCTTATCTGGATATCCATTTCACTGTCCCCAAATGAGTTGATTTCCCTGTGTTACTTTGTTATAATTTGATGGTTTAGTGTATATATGATGTTGCATAATACCCGTTAAAAGTAAATGGACTATAAATAATATGCTGATAGGATTGGGAAATAAGAGTAAATGAGGCTATAAAGGTCAACTCATGAAATGGCAATAATTTTAGCAGAAGTGGGAACAGTGCAGAAGACTGAGCATCATCATAGCATTTTCCTGAAATGACACTGCTTGTATGAAATGGAGGTTTCCATCTTTCTCTCCAGTAAGTTTGAGGTTAAGAATGACTGGGTAATCTGAATATAGTGGCACATGCCTATCATCTTAGCACTCAGGAAGTAGAAGAATAAGGTTTCAAGGCTAGCCTGAGTTACACAGTAAATCCCTGTTCCCACCACCCTTCTCCCAAAGACTGGATAATTTAGGTTTAGAATAGCTGTATTTGTATAGATTTATTTCTTCCTGAAAATTTAGATATTTATTAAATACTTATAATTTTCAATTGTAGCTGTAACATAGTAAATGCTTATTATTTATGGAAGATATAAAATATTTTGTATTCATAGGATCACCTAAAAAGAGTCTTCCAATTTATCTTCCTTAAAAATAAGCCGGGCGGTGGTGGCACACGCCTTTAATCCCAGCACTCGGGAGGCAGAACCAGGCGGATCTCTGTGAGTTCAAGGCCAGCCTGGGCTACCAAGTGAGTTCCAGGAAAGGCGCAAAGCTACACAGAGAAACCTTGTCTCAAAAAACCAAAAAAAAAAAAAAAAAAAAAAAAAGAGCCGACCATCTAATTTATCAATAAACGTATTGTTAGAATCTTCAATGTTGGGAAAGTACAGTACTTATCTTTGTGGAGAATATCTACTGAATTTAGTTATAAGAATACCTACATCCTAATGGCTAGTGAGAATTTAGTAATGGCAGCTGAAACTGTATTATGAAACTGTATATTCTCTATCATGGTTTTATAATTTTGTTCATGGAAAATCCTGGAATGGTAAGATAGAATGGTTTGGGGCAAGGGTAAAAATAAAGATTTATTCATAGTAAATGATTCTATACGTAAGAGACCCCAGGTGCTTCTCTTCCCAGCAACCACTCATCCCTTTAGGACTTGGCCTCTTGGTATGGACTCAGGGTACCCCTAGTTCTTTCAAACACCCCTTTTAGCCTTTCTAGCCTGTCATCATTCCTTTGGGACTCCCCATCAACCAACAGAACCTCTCTTTACCATGGACCCACAGCCATCGCACTAAGCCGACATTCAGGTACACTACCTTTATCCTTCCGCTCTTCCTTTCGAGTCTCTATCTTAGACCTGCTGCAGCCTGGCCATTGAGTCCCCCATCTCAGTCTACTTTCATCCCCTTGAAATTCAGCCTCTTGGTGTGGACCAGAGGCCTTCCCTGATACTCCTTTCAACTTTTCCTGCTAGCCTGTCTGTGGTCCTTTGTGACTCCTCTAGGACTGTCAGAACCTTCAGCTTTCTACTAGGCTTTCTACTAGCCATACTTGACTAGGGTTCTGGGACCCATAGCTGCACACTTGGGTAGGACCCATATTGAAACAGCAACCAAAGAATGGAACACCCACCCATTAAAGGTGAGACCAGATATTTATATCAAGAAACACCTCAAACATTGTAACTCCAGATGCCCAGATCCCAGTGCAAAAATACAAATGTGGGCAATCAATTCAATATGCTTCCAGAAAGGCCAGAAAAAACAATTTAGCTGAAGTACAATACAAGGACTTCCAACTAGCAATTATGAATATGTTCAAGGACCTTAAAGAGGACATGAATAAATGATCATGAAAACATATGCAGTCGAAATAAATAATGAAAACAATCCACAGCAATAGAATTTAACAAAGAAAGGGAATCACTAAAGGAATGCCAAAGTGAAATAAAACTAAATGAAAAGTTGAGGAAGTCAAACAAACCTCGGAGATAAGCCTCACCAACAGAGGACAAGACATAGAAGAGTGGATCTCAGGTTTTGAAGACAAGACACAAAGAAAAGGTTAAATCTAAAAAAATAAATAAATAAATCCAGGCACATCCATTAGATCTGGGACACTATGAAAAGACCAAATATACAAATAATAGGAATGGAGGAAGGAGTAGAAAACACAGATCTAAGACACAGAAAATATTTTTCAGCAGAATCATAGAAGAAAATTTCCCTAATCTAACCAAAGAGTTGCCTATCAAGGAATATCCTTTCTTTATTTTATACATTTAGTGTTATGATTATTATGTGCCATGGTGTTTCTTTTCTAGTTCTATTTGGCATTCAATTAAATAGAAACAAAACAAACAATTAAAAATAGTACAAAGAATCAATGAAACAAAGTTGGCTCTTTGAGAAAATCAGCAAGATTGGCAAATCTTTAGCAAGTAAACCAAAAGACAATAAAACTGGGGATGAAAAGGGAAACTTTAAAACAGATATTGGTGAAGTCCAGAGAATCAAAAGGACAAACTTTAAAAATCTGTACTCTATCAAATTGCAAACCCTAAAAGATATGGACAAATTTCCCAATATATGACCTACCACAGTTGAATTAAGATGGAACAAACAATTTAAACTTAGACCCGATTTAGACCCATAACTCTATTGAAGCAGAGCTGTAATTGAAAATCTTCCTTCCCACCCAAAAAGCTCAGGGTCAGATGGATTCAGTGTAGAATTCTATCAGATCTTCAAAGAATCAATGCCAACACTCCTCAGATTATTCTAAAAAAAAAAATAGAAACAGAAGGAACATTGCCCAGTTTATTTTATGAGGTCATGGTTACCCTGATACATAACTCACATAAAGACCAAACAAAGAAAGAGAAGTACAGACCAATTTCCCTTATGAATGTAGATGAAAGAATTCTCAATAAAATACTTGCAAACTGAATCCAAGAACACATAAAAAAGAAAGTCCACCCTGATCAAGTAGCCTTTATCACAGAGATGTAGGGATGGTTCAATATACATAAATTGATAAATGTATTCCACCATATAAACAAACCACATGATCATCTCATTAGATTCAGAAAAGGCGTTTGAAAAAAGCCAACATCCCTTCATGATAAAAGTTCTGTGGATACTAGGGATATAAGGGACATACCTCAATATAATAAAAATTTATAGCTCACAGCCAGCATCAACTTAAACAGAAACTTGAGAAACTCAAAAAATTTCCCCAAAAGTTAGGACTAAGGCAAGGTTGTCCATTTTTTTCCATACCTGTTCCATATAGTACTTAACGTCTTAGAACAAGCAATAAGACAACTGAAGGAGATCAAGGGGTACACATAGGAAAGGAAGAAGTAAAAGTATGCTTTTTTCAGATATAATTGCATACATAAATGACACTAAAAGCTCCACCAGGATACTTCCAAAACTGATAAACATTTTCAGCCAAGTAGCATGATACAAAATTAACTCAGATCAGTAGTCTTCCCATATACAAATGACAAATGGACTGAGAAAGAAATTAGGAAAACAGTGCCTTTCACAATAGCCTCAAATAATATCTTAGGACAATCCTACCTAATCAGGTGAAAAACCAACACATGACATATGGGCAACACTAACTGGACTCAGTATGTGTTATATACACACATATGTATATTTGTATATATACATGTAACAATAATAACTATAGAAGAAGAGAACAAATTCAGAGTAGGTGGTGGGTGGGATATGGGAAAGAGTTGGAGAAGGGAGAGGGAAAGGTAGAAATGATGTTAATATTGTGTATTCATGTATTAAATTCTCAAACAATTAAGAAAACATCGTATGTATCTACGCTGAAGTTTATATCAGCTATAAAGAACAAAGTCATGTTGTTTGCAGGATTATGGATGCAACTCAAGATAATCATTAAGTGAATTAAGTCAGTCTCACAAAGACAAATATATATTTTTCTTACTTGTGGTTCCTATTTCATACATACATAACACACAGACACAGACACACAGACAGACAGACAGACAGACAGACACACACACACACACACACACAGCACACACACATGAAATTAGGAATGAAACTGCATATAGAAACAAAGGGGGAAATAGTAGGGAGGAGAAAAAAGGGAGTAAGAGAGTATGTACCCAAAAGTGATTTATATACTTCTGTGGAAATATCCTATGTAACCCAGTACTGTGTACAATGAATATATGCCAGACAAGAAAAATAGATGAAGCAATTTAAGCATTTTTTAATGGACACACCCCAAGTATAATAAAAATAACATCTGTCATATAATTCATTTTCTCAGAGTAGGATTAGTAACATCATTACTTAATTTAAAAGTTTTATCATTTTTACTTTAATTCCATATGTTTTTATCTTCCTAATGGGTTACACTATTGAGACCTCCAGGGTAGTCAAGTATATATGAAGGTCAAGGAAAAGAATAAAAAAGCAACAGTGTTCATATCCCATTATAAATAATAGCTTAGCAGAAAATTCAATTTAGAAGCTAAAAGATTAATAAACTGTCATTCTCATTTTTCTTGGCCTGATCAATGGAAAAACACATACTAAACTATAATACCTACCTTTTAGCTTAAGCTTAGGACATATGTTGTTGTTTTCAAAGTGCATATTTTCATAGGTAAATAGTCTTTTCGTGCTTAAACTTGTTCTCAGTCAGTTGTTATTTGAAGTTAAAACTTCTTTCTTTTTTTTCTTTATTTTGGTTTTTCAAGAAAGGGTTTCTCTGTGTATTCCTGACTGTCCTAGAACTCACTCTAGACCACCTTGAACTCAAGAGATCTGCCTGCCTCTGCCTCCGGAGTCCTGGGATTAAAGGTGGGCGCCACTAGGCTAAACTATCACTTCTTAATTGAGTACTTTGATTAGATTACATTTTAAAAGTTATTTAAAGTATTTTATATTATGTATTTCAACTTACTTTGCATAATTATTTTACAGGCATCTAAAATTGTCTTTTGTAACCAAGCATGCTTATTATAAACTTAATAAACAAAA
>CABHPQ010135084.1:5009-29098 GCA_902168405.1 Peromyscus aztecus
CTGCAGCGGCACACAACTGCAGCGGCACACAGCCACAGCTGAGCAGCATGGACCACTGACCTGAAGGCTCTGCACTAGAAATCTTCACTGCAGTTTGATTTTCCACCACTTTATCTGTTACAGAACTCGATGGGGTGTTTGAAACAATTTGATGTTTCTTGAGAGGAGTATTCTGACAGTGAATTTCCTGCAAAAAGCAAACGGAGAGGTAAATTCTATTTCTCAGAATTATAAATCTTAACTAGTTTATTAAATGAAATAGAACTATTATAAAATAACATTCTATATGCTCTTTGAGAATAAAAAATGCTATTAAAGGGCCCAGGCCAGTATTGGTAATTCTCAGTGTGTAGGATACCCATTATGTAAGCTATTTAAAAGACGAGAAAGCAGGAGACTTCACATACACCAGAGCGGAAGTGAAGGCACACAGAGAGCATCCCGTCACTGTTCTCTGCCCTTGCCTGTACAGCATCCAGGCAGTTCTGACATGAAGGGTCTACTTCATTATCATTTACTCAAAGTACAAAACTCAAAAACAACACAAGCAGGATAAAACCAGATCCAATAATGAGGAAAAACAAGAGGAAAACCATGCACTGTTTCACATGTCTACAAGACTTTCTGATGGACAGGCCTAGTTACTGCTCGGCCCACTGCTAACCGGCAGTGCACTCAAACAGTGGACACAGTTTATGACCCGGGCATGCTGGCACACATCCATAATCCCAGCACCCTGGGGGCAGATGCAGAAAAGGCACCGCAGGTCGAGGCTGGCCTGGTCTACACAGTGAGCTCTAGAGCAGGCTGTGCTACACAGCAAGGCATGTCTCAAAAGCCAAGAGCACACTTCCTGATTCCAGAGCTCCTGGAAACCATCAGGGTAAGATAACAGCAGCTAACTAACCGCACAGCGCTAGGACGCGGCCTGTCACACCCTCCAACCCTCTAGATTAGAACCCGCTATTTCTGTTCTATCAAGGAGAAGACAGGCCCAGGAGCTCCAGCACTGCACACATGGTTAGTATCTGGCCCCCAGGATCCAAACCCTCATCCAGCTCCAGGTTAGAATGTCTCTCAAACGAGAAGCTTTGGATGTATAAAACATACAGTAAACTCTTTCATTTTTCAAGACAGGGTTTCTCTGTGTAGTTTTGGCGCCTGTCCTGGATCTCACTATGTAGCCCAGGCTGGCCTCAAACTCACAGAGATCCGCCTGCCTCTGCCTCCCGTGTGCTGGGATTAAAGGTGTGCGCCACTGCCACTGCTGCCCAGCTAGAGTAAACTCTTGAATTTGTATACAGGCTGTTTTAAGGTGGGCAAGAAGTTTGAGGAAGAAAAATTGAGGTACATTGCTGAAAACAAGTACCTTGCAGAAAACAGAGAAGTGGGTTTCAAAGTATCGTAGAGAGAAAAACGTTTGTGCTATGCTATCCTGGCGTCTCAGCCTTTGCTAAGTGAGTAAATGACTGTGCTGAGAATGGAAAACAACTGCCCGTTCTTACTATTATTGAAAAGATAAAACAAAGCAAAGCCCTGCCCCAGCTGTTTCCTTTGGCTGTGGTCACCACCCACAAATACACATTGCACAGGAAAGGAGAGGCTGTGGGGCCAGAGTTCTGCTTAGAAGCCCTGATTTCATGCTTACCTGCTGGGAAAGAGAAATGACATTACTAACTTACATTGTTATTGGAAAGATTCAATGATACTTTAAAAGTGCCCACCAGGGCCCTGGCCCATTGCAGACACTCAATACATAGACACTCTTCTAATGACCTAGTACCCCCATTTTCTTCCCCCCACTAGTCTTACCTGAAGACTGTTATTGCATGGTAAACAAACACCCTCCACATTTTAGCCCTAATACAAACCCAGCTCTCTTACAAATATGGAAACTAATCCATAAACATCTGAAACAGATTTCTCACCTGAGTCCTGACAACATGAGAACAGCACCTCTGCAGTGTCTTATTAATCCTCTTTTAAAGCTCTTACTCCAAGACTTGGCACCCGGATTTAGTGCACTCTGTAGCCACAGTCCCCATCAGCAACAACCTGGAACTTCTTAGCATCAGTAACAGAGAGTCTTTTCTGAACTCCAAGTACTTCTCTAGTTCAAGACCTGCATCACCAAGCTGGTACCAAGGCTACCCAAGCAACACCTTGTCCTCTCGGCTACATGAACACGTCAACTCTAAAACCCTTCACCATCACCCCAACTTGGCCTCCCCTGAAACTGGTTTGTGCTTGTCCATACACCCCATCCTAATTGTGTCTCCAATCCCCAGAACTCTCTCTCTCTCTCTCTTGTTCTTGCCTCTTGGAGACCTCTGGCCATCTGATGTTCTTCTTCCTTGATTCTACCTATTTTCTTACCCCTCCACCCAGGGTGGACCTCAGAACTCCTCAATGTAACCTCTTCCCCACCAATGACTTCAACGTGTTCATTTCACCAATGTCCAGACCTTGTTTGGGAAAACCCTAACCCGGGACTGACCAAAATTCTTCAGATCAACACCTAGGCTCTTTGGTTATACCTGTGCAGTTTGGTTCTAGTACACACGTATGGTCTTACAGCCTGTGGTGGTTGGAATGAGAATGTCCCCCACAGGTTCATGTATTTGAACACATGGCTCCCCAGCTGAAGGTGCTATTTGGAGAGGTTTTGAAACCTTTAGGATTTGGAGCCTTGCTGAAGGAAGTATGTCACTGGGAATAGGCTTTGATAGTTTATAGCCTTACCCTACTTCCTGTTCTGTTTCCTGTTTGTAGATGAAAGTGTCGCCAGCCAGCTCCTGCCTCCACACTTCCGTGACTGTCGCCATGATTTCCCACCACAATCGACTCTGTCCTCTGGAATCCTGTCAGGACAAACCCTTGCTTCCTTGAGTTGCTTTCTGCTGTGGGATTTGATCGCAGCAACAGAAATGTAACTAATGCATGGCCACCTGAATCCCAACTCTACCATCTCGATCCCTTCTGATTCTGAGTTAGCCTCTCTTCCTTCAAGTAGTTCACCTGCCATGTTCCACTTCCTAGACCTACACTTATCTCAGTCAAAGGCCGAAGTGAGCACCCTCCCTTTCCTAGCTATGAACACAACAGCCACGAACAGACAGACACGCAGACCTGCCAGCAGCGCTTCAGACATCGGGGCCGACGTTTCCACTTTGCTTTCCTCACAAATGGTTCCCTTCCCTCAGCCTACAACTATCAGCTCCTTTTCCTTCACCTCAACTTATTAGCTAACTCCTTTCCATCAGTGCTAAAATATTCTTAAGTCACAGAAAAAACAATTGAAACACACTTTGCTGTTTTATACCCTCCAGGCACCACCTCCTTCCTCCCTCCTAACCCTTCAGACAAAAAGGTCTAACAAGAGCCTACACTGGCTCTGCTCTCAACCTGCCATCCCTCCTCATCCCTGCAGTCCTCACCTGCCCCATCACAGCAAACTTCAGACTTGAAACCTCAGCTGACCCATTCCAACCCTCGGTGGACGAAAGCACCTTCCTTCTCAGAAAGGTTCGTCTCCCTGGACTTTAATGACACTCATGCATTTTTCACCCATGTTTTTGGCTACTCCTTTTGTGGTAAACAAATGGGGTTCTGGGGAAGGAAACCTCTGAACTCCCTGTTAGTATCGTGTTCCTAAGTTTGGTCTCATGCATAAGTGCTGCTATCTCACAAACTTCCAAGGAATTATTTAGTAGAAAATAATCCAAAGATTCCTGTCTGCAGGGACACAGGAGAAAACCGTAAGAATCTCACACTGTGGTAGCCAAATGATGGTGGTCTTCAAACAGAAAAGTCACTGTCAATGCCAAACGCTGCTAAGAAGTCTAGTTAAATGTCTGAAACCGATCAATGAAAATCATGGGTGAACTGGAGAAGAAAAGGAGAGGGAAGAGAAAAGAAAATGGGGACCAAAAAAAAAAAAAAAAAAAGAAATACACCCATAGACCCATAGTAGTGACTATCACACTGGCTGACTGGTCGGCAGACAGACTGGCAATAGATTTAGGAAATATTAACTGGATGTACGTATCCAAGTGGGACTGTTTGTATAAAGAGGACTTATTGAAGATGGACTAGAATAAAGCAACAATGAGGAGGCATGTGGAAACTGAAAGGGCTGCAGACACTAAGAGCATCATAGGGGAGGTGCTGGGTAGTTTTTGTCACTTGATACAAGTCAGGGTCATCTTGGAAGACCAGCTGACAGGCAAGTCTGTGAGGCATTGTCTTAATAACCGATGTGAATGTGTCTACCCCACTGTGGGTGGTGCCGTCCCTGGGCTGGTGGCCCTGGGTTATATAAGAAAGCAGGCTGAGCAAGCCCTGAAGAGCAAGCCAGTAAGTAGCCTTCCTCCATGTTTTCTGCTTTAGTTCCTGTTTCCAATCTCTGCCCAGATTTTCCTTCATAATGGACTGTAAGATGTAAACTCAAATAAACCCTTTCCTCCCCAAGTTGTTTTTGGTCAGGGCTTTATCATGATAGAGAAGCAAACAGAACAGCAAATTTAGAAAAGCTAAATAAAGTACCAACGAGAAACGCAGATTCTAAGCAGTATTTAAAAACCAGCATCTAAGTAGAGCACTGAGAATCTAAAAGTGGATGATAAGAACGGACTGTAAGGTCAGTGAGAAAGCTGTGGAGTGGATGAAAATGGAGACTACTACAAGAAAAGAAGAGTTACTTACACATAAGCACTGGAGAATGGGAAGCGTAATGTCACTGGGAAAGGAAGGTGTAAGATTTATTTTACAAAGCTGGGCACGGTGACTCACACCTATAATCCAAGAACTTGGGAGGCTGGAACAAGAGGATGACTTAAGAGTTTGTAGAAGTCTAGGCTAGGTTGAGAGACTGTCCTCTCAAAACCAAAAAATGAAAAACCACTACTACTTTAGTACACCGGTGACTTTTACATTTCCTGTTCACATTACCTGTTGGGTTTCTAGCTGTTTGCTTCTTGACTTTTCATCCTTCTCTGCACTCCATAAATTGCCCTTGTCAAATCGACCACGGAGACCCGCTAGTTCTTTTTCACGTTCCTAAACCCATGAGACAAGGCAGTATTTTACACAAGAACCAACAGCATTTAAGAATCCAATACTAGTAAAACATTTCTCAGAAGCTAGCTATGGCAGCATACAGCTGTAATTCCAGCACGTGGGGGGTGGAGGCAGTAGTCAGTTCAAGATCATCCTCAGCTAGAGAGCTAGCTTGAGATCAGCTGGCACTCCATAAGACCTTATCAAAAGAAAGATAAAAAAGAACTTTTCTTGCCAGGCGGTAGCAGGTGGGAGGCAGACGCAGGTAGAACTTTGTGAGTTCGAGGCCAGCCTGATCTACAGAGCGAGATCCAGGACAGCCCAAGCTACACAGAGAAGCCCCGTCTCAACAATGACAGCAACAACATTTTCTTGTATTCAGTTGTAAAACATAAAGACTGACAACACACGTGGAATATGATACATTATTTCATTGCTCAGTTTGCAGTAAGAAGTACAGAGAACCAAAGTGCTGTTTATCAAAGCCAGGGCTAATGATCAAACCTGTAATGTCAGCACATGGGAAGCTGAGGTGGAACTGCTGAGAACATAGGGCTAGCCTGGGCTGCTCAGTGAGTTCCAAGGCAGTCTAGGCTACAGAATGAGATATGTCTTGTAACTAGAGCATGTCCTCAAAAAGATTCTCATTAGCTCAGCCAAAAAGACTCGCATTGGGCCTGGAAAGATGGCTCAGTGGGTAGGAGCACTGGCTGCTTTTGCAGAGGCCCCAGGTTCAGTTCCAAGAACCCAAAGGAGGTTTGCAACCATCTGTAACACATTCAGGGGATGTGATGCCCTCTTCTGGCCTCTGCAGGCACTGCACGTATATGGCGCGCGCACAGGCAGGCAAAACACCCTCACACTTAAAATAAATACATCTTTTTTTAGAAAGAGACTCATTTATTTCTTATGTTCCATGCTTAGGTCATGTAATAAGTATTAAATGCAGAAAATCTTACCTGTTTGAGCTGCTGTGCTAAATGGGTAGTAGATGAACATGTGTTTTGCTTGAATAATCTTTCCTGGATGGCCTTGGTATTTGGAGTGATATTGGGGGTTCTATGAGATGCTCTATAAGCTGGGCTTTCTTTGCTGTGTTCTTGACAACGCTCTCCAAAGCGTTCCAGAAAAGGTTTAATTCCTCTTCCTCCTATAAAGATATAGTTTTGGAATCTATTTAAAATAGCAATTATCATTTCCAAGCGAAAAATTCTAAAACCATTAGTTATCAAATGCTTTGCTTCTAGGAACAGTCATTCAAAAAAATAAATTAAAATTGTTCAAAGAATCTGTTAGAAGCATGCTCTAAATTTTATTTTTATTATTTTAAATTGTGTGTGTGTGTGTGTGTGTGTGTATGGGTGCCCATTAGTACAGGTCCCAACACAGGCCAGGTGTCAATCCCCCTGGAGGTGGAGCTGCAGGCAGTTTTGAGCTTCCTGACACGGGTGCTGAGAATAGAACTGGGTCCTCTGGAAGAGCAGTACATATCCTCTTAACTGATGAGTCATCTCTTCAGCCCCTATGTCCTAAAATGTGTGTGATTTAGTTAACTAAATAAAGGGGGGTGGGACCAGACCTTGCACTGATCCCCAGAACCTTCAAAATCGCCAGACTTAGTGGCTCCCATCTGTAATCCCAGGCTCAGTACTCTGTGGTCAAATGGGAGGAGGAGAAATGGCTGGAGACTCAACAGCACAGCAGAGAAATAACAAGAGACCCTGCCTCAAAATAACACGATAGAAAGCAACTCCAGACAGCTGTCCTCTGACATCATGCCGGCCACAGATTCAAGTGCGCACATCCATTGTTTCTTTCTTTTTACAAAGTATGAGTTATGCAACTTTAAAGAGTACTATTTGAAACAGTATAAAGTACTTTAGTAGTAGGGCAAATGGGATATATATGTATACACACACACACACACACACACACACACACACACACACACACACCCCTATATATATTAAAGTAGAGTTAATGTATCAGAGGTTTGCTACTCTTTCCTGTGAGGGAGATGACAGGAAGCACTTAGGGTTTTGTGGCCCTCTGGTGCCTCTCACAACTTTTCAATTCTGCAGTAAAGACTGAAAGAGCCACAGAAAAATAGATAAATAAACAGATGTGGCTATTATAATAAACTTTATTTAAGATGAAAAGAAAAAAAACAGTAGAATTCAACATATGGCCATAGTTTGAGGACTACATGCCATTTATTAGCACTTCAAGTATATATCAAACTAGAGTTCAATACAAAGAAACATCTAAATTGAGTATCTCTGAGGTGCTGGTAATGTAATTCTAATTATATCCACTAATAAAGAATAATACAAAAAATGCTTCATGCCTAAGTCTTAAGTCTTTAGAAAATAAGGGGGAAAAAAAAAAAGAGCCAGTCTGTGGGCTGGAGAGATGGCTCAGCAGTTAAGAGCACTTGTTGCTCTTGTAGAAGAGCTGGGTTCAATTCACAGCACCCACATGGTGGCACACAACCATCCATAGTTCCAGTTCCTGGGGACCTGAAGCCCTCTTTTTACCTTGTTGGACATCAAGTCCACAATTTAGGCAAAATAACATACACATAGCATGAAACAAATAAATGTCTAGAAAAAAAATTTTTTTTTTAAAGAGCCAAGCTTGGCAGAGTGGTGAACACCTTTAATCCCCGCAGTCAGGAGGCAGAGGCAGGCGGATCTGTGGGGCTGAGGCCAGCCAGGACTGTTACACAGGGAAACCTTGTCTCAAACAAAACAAAACAAAAACCCAGTCTGAGTGCAAAGGATCTTGGGATTCTTTCTTTCCTGGTCCTGTTGTCACCGATGTCACCACCCTCCTGCAGCCTGCAGGAGTTCCAGAGGTTACACCCAGAGCCTGGGCATGCTTGCCAAGTGCTCTAGCCCTGAGCTCCAGCTCCGCTTCCAGTCCTCATTTCAGTGCATCTAGAAATTACCTGTGGCTTTCTGCTTACCCTCCTCCTGCCTCCACTTAGAACACGAACTATACCCTCTAGAAAGGCTGCTTTCAGGAAGGGGAGTGGGCAGTTGGTAGAGTATATGCTCAAAGGGCACGAAGGCCCTGTGTTTAATCCCCAGCACTGCAAAAGCTGGGTATGGTGGTGCATGTCTGTAATCCCAACCCTGGGAAACTGGAGGTAAGAAGAGCAAAAGTCCAAAGTCATCCTTAGCTACCGAGTAAGCTCAGGGGAAGCCTGGGGCACATAAGTTCCTGTGTCAAAAAGGGAGATACACTTAAAGAAAGAAAGAAAGAAGGAAAGGAAGAAAAGCCGGGGAGTGGACAGGAGATGGCTCAGTGGGTAAGAGCGTTTGCCCTGCAAGCATGAGGGCCTGAATTTGAACCCTCAGCACCTATGTGAAAACAAAACAAACCAAGCACTGCTGCATGGGCTTGTAAGCCTAGCCTTGGGAGGCAGAGCTATGTGGCTGCCAGGCACTCACTAGCTAGCTAGCCTAGCCAGATGGAGTTTCCAGTTTGATGGGAGAGCCTGTCTCAAGAGAGGAAGACAAACACCCTCCTCTCACTTCCACGTGTGTGTGCAGGTGTTCCCACCTACTCAGATGTGTGCATCACACACACGAAGTTAAACACAGCTCATGGTAAAGTCTGTCACCATATCGTTTATGCTAACTTTTTCAGTCTTGTGTTTCTCAGTCAATAATATGTGGAGCATACCAGAAGATACGTCACAAGATAAACAGCATTTTATGGAATAGCAGCTTACTACTACAACAAATACAAACCTTTATTAATATACACAAAGTATACATATATGTAAATATAATGGAAGTGTATTATACTCTATATGCACATCAGCCTCTCTCTCCTGTTGGGGGTGGGGCAGAGACAAGTGGATCCTAGGAGCTCAATTCCCTGCTCTCCCCCACCCCCATCCCCCACCCCGTAGCCAAGGTAAGATTAGATTTACTGTAGTCAGAGTAAAGACTGGAAAGCAGTGTTCTACATACTTAGTTACAAGACTGGTTCTCCACTATTCCCATAAAATGTAGGTTCCAATTGTATGTGCTTTACTACATCAAAAAACAGGAAAAAAAATTAGGTAGACTGATCATCCTGTTTAAACTGCGACAGCATAACAGATTAAATACTTTTTACCAGCAAAGGGCTAGTGTTCACTAATGAATATGCTTTCAATCAGAGCCCAATAAGAAAGCTGGGCCTAAGGGACCCAAAGTTTTTTTCAATTCAATTCAGTGGTTAGGAAGTAAAGATAGAGATCAATATGTCAAGTTCATCCTTGACAACACAGCAACTCCAGACCCAGCTGGAATATATAAGATACTATCTCAAAAACAAAACAAAACAAAACAAAAACAAACCCAAAAACAAAAAAGAAAGAAAGGAAGGAAAGAAAAGAAAGGACAAAGAGAGAAGAAAAATCTCTTCTAGCGCTACAGTTCACAAGAGGATATTTAAATGCTGGGAACCAGGAATGATGATAGACATCTAATCCTAGACCCTGGAGACTATGGGGATCTCAAGATGGAGACCAGCCTGGGCTACTGTAAGTCCCAGGCAAGCCTGAGATACATATGAAGACCTTGACTCAAAAACTGAAAAACAATAAGTGACCATTAAATACAATATTGAAAATGAGCATACGTAACCTGGTGTTGCAGGTTTGTCTCTGGGCTGGGACTGCAGACAAACTTCCCTGTCTGTTTCCTCTTTGGTCTGAACTGCCTGGGGTAAAGCTGGTTTCTCCCTCGGCTTCAATGCCTCTGTTTTCAGAGGACTAGTTGTTTTGTGAAGTAGCTCAGCATTTTGTGCCTCACGGTTCTTAGTACTTGGGATGAGCGTAGCAGACTTCACGGGGGAAGATGTCACTTTCTGAAACAGGGCCGACAACACACAGGGTAAACAGTAATTCTCATCATAGTGGAGCTGCCACAGAAGAACTTAAGTCCCACTTCCTTGGTGCCGTTATACAAAACATAACAAAAATATTGTTCCTTTGCTCTCTAACATATCACACTAACTTGAAAGTTGTTTTTTAAAATCAACTTATAAAATGCTGTTATTTAAATTAATAGGCAATTTATTCTCACAATATATTGACAGCTATATAGTTATCAGGGGTAGGGTCACTCCCAATTTCATATTAAAAAAAAATTCTCAAACTATTGTGCTAGTACCTTTATTAAACTTTTAAATTATGTTATATCACATTATATATATAATAATATATATGTTCATTATATTTTATATGTACTTTTAACTAAGTTAATATCAATTCAATAAGATATGAATTAAGTATTCCTGACTCAAAGTACTTGGTATAGAAGTGTTTCAGACTTTGGATTTCTTTTAAAATACTTACAACGAGGTATCATTGGGATGGGACACTAGCTTAAACATATGATTCAATTCTGTTATATATATATACATTAGACACTTCCTGGAAGCAATTTTATATCATCTTAAAAAAAATAATTTCAGCCTAGCAGTGGTGTCTCGTGCCTTTAATCTCAGCACTTGGGAGGCAGAAGCAGGCGGATCTCTGAGTTCAAGGCCAGCATGGTCTATAGGGAGAGTTCTAGAACAGCCAAGGCTACATAGAGAAACCCTGTCTCAAAAAACCAAAAAAGAAAAAAAAAATTCTTCATGCAAGAAGGGTGGGGATACAGCTCAGTGACACAGTATTTGCTTAGCATTCAGGAAGCCTTAGGTTCAATTCCCAGTACCACAAATAATAAAATGCATGAAGCAAAGTTTCTTGTGGAGTTTTCCACTTATAGTATCACAAGTGAGCACTCAGAAGGTTTCATTCAGATTTTTTAATCATTTCGGGTTTTGAATTTTTGAGATTAGGAATGTTCAAATACCGTAAGTATCATAGATTTGAAAGTTGATTATAAAAAAATAACTAAGATTCAGCCAGGAATTATGCAAAGTATTTTATGCATATTAGCTTATCTTTCTAACAGCCCTCTTCCCTGATTTTATATAAGGAAAAATAATCCTTTACAATATTAAGTAACTTGTACAAAGTCACATTTTTCACTGTTTCAGAGCTGGGATTGAAGGTAGATCTAAAATCCAAAATCTGTCTACACTGACAGGCCTTCAACAGCAATGCTATCAACGTCCTTTTTCCTGTTGTTTTTTAAACTACTGAGGTAACATTACATGTATAAAGTAAAAGTTTCAAACACTTCAAAGGGTCATACAGAGAAAGTGGTACCACTGACATTCCTGTTTGTCAATGTGCCTTCCTTGGAGACAACTACAAGTGCTGCTCACTTGTGATACTACAAGTGGAAAAAAGTTTACACTCTCCAGAAATATTCAACATAAATTAATATAATTTCAGTCATAAAATGTTAATTTATCTTAGATAATTACCAAATTAAGAGTTCTCACTTTTTATAAAACATTCTAAAAACACATAAATATGCTGCACACATTATATATATATTTACATAGTACATAGCCACATTACCATTTACAACAAAAGTTTCAAAAGACCGAAATAGCATTGACTCACCACGGAGCTGGCCGCGGAGGCTTTAAGCAGTGGTCCCTCGGCAGCACTTGAAGATGGGGCTTTACTGACAGAGGCCTTGCCATCCCTTTGGGAACAGCATGTAGCTTCCTGCTGAACACTGCCACTATTGATGCTAGCAGATGCTCCACTTGCAGAGGAAGGTTTGGATAAACAAGTGGTACCAGGCTGTTCCTGTACACTGTTTTGCTTTGCAGATGAGTGGCTTACATCATCTTCCCAGGAGCAAATCGTCGCAGCAAGGTTGGCCAGACGGCCCCTTCTCCCAACTGGGGTAGCTGAGGCATTTGAAAGGGGTGGCTTGGAAGGTGAAGCAGCCTTTTCCTCAGATGGCATTGATGACAAGAGTGAGCTTTCTGGTACATCATCTGAAAATGTTTTCAGAAAAGTCAAAATCCACATTCAACAGTTATTCTTACGTATGATCACACGATCATTTCATACAGAATTCTTAAATGAGATTAATTGCATTCATGAAATATTACACTACTTAAATGTGACTTTTTCAAGTCAAATGATAAAAACTTAATCCAAATTGAAACACTCTTAACATGTACTTTTACAGGTTTGTTTTCTTTGATAGATTACAGCTGCTATATGTCACCATTACAGGGCTGAGTGCTGGGGTGACAGCTAAGGATAAAGTGCCTGTAACTCAAGCATGGGGAGCTGATTCTGAATCCTAACAACCCATGTAAAGCTGGACACAATAGTGAGAACACATGTGCTGAGGCACACATATAGATCGTACACAAACAAGTGAAATTTTTTCAATTTAAAGATGCTATTGTATATTTCACAGTTAATTCATGGAGTTACAATACTGAACAATCTGTATCCTACTGAAACCATTTGTTTTAAAAGATGAAGTCAAACGACGACAACGACGACGCACAACATAAAGCTCTAGGATAATAGGGCCCACATCTACACATCCCAAACAGCAGGCACTCGCCACATGTGGTTAGGGCATCGAAATGTGGACAGGGGAACTGAGAAATGGATCCCTATTTGAATTAATTTAAACAAAACAGTTACTTATGGTAAGTCATTGTTTGGATAGCACAGGGTTGAACAATTCTGTATTTCAAATCTCACTTGATGAAGGATCTAGGTCTATATGTTCAAAAATCATGTATATAGGAAAACCAAGGTTTGGGGCACATCATTCTCTACATATACAATCAAGAGAAGAGACCCCCCACCCTCCTTCTGCCCAAGCTTCTACTTGGCCTGAAATTTTAATTCCACACCTCTAAAACCTCAGTAATCTTGTTCCAAAAGATTCTTCCTCCCTATAACTCTTTCAGCACATAAATACATGCTGAAATAAGTTCATTTTACTTAAAAATAAAGGCTGTTAAAATGGCTCAGTGAGTACAGATCAATGGTTCTCAAGCTGTGGTTCTTGAAAGACCCTTTCAGAGGGGTCACCTAAGACCATCTGCATATCAAATATTTACATTTTGATTCATAACAATAGCAAAACTACAGTTATGAAGTAGCAATGAAAATAATTTTCTGGTTGGGAGTCACCACAACATGAAGAACTATATTAAAGGGCTGCGGCATTAAGAAGGTTTTAGAACCACTATGATAGATGCCTGCTGCCAAGCCTGACAATCTGAGTTCCATTCCCCAGATCCACATGGTGGAAGGAGAGAACTGAATCCTGCAAATTGTCCTCTGAACACATGAATCACACACACACATACATACACATACACACACACACACACACACATACATACACACACACACACACACTTAAAAATAATGCCTTTAAAATAAATAAAAATAAAAAAGGGAGGGAGGAGGAAATCTCAAACTCTCTGTTGTCCAATAGTAATCAAAATTTCAGTTAAAAGCATAGTAACGAGGGGCTGGAGAAATGGCTCAGTGGTTAAAAGTACTTCCTGTGCAATTACAAGGACTGTTATTCAGATCCCAGCACCATATAACAAACTAGGCAACCTGCACACCCTGAAACTCCAGCTCAGTCTACAAAGGATTCACTGCCCTCCTTCTCTCCTCCACACAGGCACAGATGTGCAGCTGCATGCACATATATACTCAAGCAGACATATACATGCACACAAACATACATGTACTAAAATAAATATTCTTTAATAATTTCAGTGCAGGGGCTGTCGAGATGGCTCAGTGATTAAGAGTACTTGCTGCTCTCCCAGAAAACCTGGGTTCAGTTTCTAGCACCCACATGGCAGCTTTCAACCGTCCCAGGGGATCTGACACCCTTTTCTGGGCTCAACAGGCATCAGGCATACATGTGGTATGCATAGTTACATGCAGGAAAAACTCATAATTTTTTACATTAAAAAATGAAGTTTATCAATTTATTCAGATTGCTTCACCTTAGTTCTGGCTATGCACCCTAATTAAAGGGTTTTATAATCTAGAGACAAAAGCACATCTTGGGTTCCCCATACTTCTGAGACGCTAATCCAAAATTTTTCCTATCTACATTTTCTCTGGACCTCAGTTCCTTTTTAAATACAATATGGGTATTTCAGGAAGCCATTTCAAGGATTTTACCTAACAAGTCAGGACATCAATAAAGTTAGTCATGACAAAAAAACACTGGTACATAACCACTAACTTGTCTGCATGTAAGGTTCAGTTACCTATCTGTTTCTAGAATTGTAGCGTAAGAATATGCTTACAGTTCAATATACTGGGGTTGGGGAGTATTTTGTTTTGACTTTTTTTCCCTACCAAATAGCACCTTTGTCTCTATTTGCTAAGTGAACTGAAGACCTAGGATTTCCTGAGTATAGAGCTGAAAGTCAGGACATTTTCACTGCAAACAGAAGTAATAAAGTTTCTGTACTAGTTCAAGAACCTCAATATCTACTTCAGAGAGAATGTTTCACTCTCATTCATTGTTTTTATGGATACACTCCTGGTATATAAATCATCTACAAGCCAAGAATACATATACAGATAAAACAAAAGTACTTATCTTTCATGCTACTCCAGGCTGGCCTCAAACTTACAATCCTCCTGCATCAGCCTCCCATGTGCTAGGATTACAAACACGTACCACCACATCCAGCTCAGAGCTGAATCTTGGAAACCCAGGGACCACCCCACCCGTCATTTAATACCTGCTATATCGCTATCCCAATGGCGCCGTTGCTCAGCAAGCTTCTGCATTCGAGTTTTCACTGAGGAGGCAGCAGAGGCTTCTGATCTTGAGCTCAGTCCTCTGCCCATGCTGAGTAGAGACACTGGGGCAGCCACAGAATCACTGATGGCAGCTGGTGCTGGGGGCTCTGCTTGAAGGGGCACAGGCCTTGGAGAAGAAGACTTTGCAGCAGCTGACTCAACAGGTTCTTTATTTTCTAAGTCCAAAACTTCGAGTTCAGCTTTGTCAGAACATCGTTTTTTTGATGGTGATGGCTTTGTACAAGATTTCTCTAGATCCAAAAGAACAACAAAAACCCACACTGAAACCTCTGCAATTTCACAGTCTGAAAAACTAGAAGTGGGTGCTTAACAATAAGGGCTCAAACTTCTCTAATACTTTAGCTACTTTTGTATAAGAAAAATGCAAAAACCTCTCTTCCATTAACTTTGAAATAAGACAAACTTTTAGGCCAACATGTCATTAAAAAACCTCAATAAAAACAAATTTAAATATTTTCAAGATGTAAACATAAGATTTTATATAGTTTTAAGACAACAGGAAATAAACAGTCCATACACAAGAATATCCAAGTACTCTAAAGAATTTTAAGGATCTCATAGCTCAATCACATTATTTTAAGGGAAGAAAAAAATCAAGCCTGGAGAAAGTAAAGTTGCAGAAAACAGGTTTTCTATTTTGTTTGTTCATTTGTTCGTTTGCTTTTTTGAAACAACCTTCCATGGACAATAACTAAAGCGAAGCAGAAGAGCACCTCGCTTGAGGCTGGGGAGAGACGCGGGCTCTGTAGGCAACTGAACTGTCACTGCTCTGTCCCAAACAAAATCAGTACAAATATTCAGCATCTCATAATTTAAACTTCTATGAGCATCTATAAAGTAAGTGAAAAACCCTAAAGGCATCATTCAAGATAAGGCATCTTACTTCTACCCAAGAATCAATCTCAATGTACCTCTTGGAATGAGTATGTGTATGCGTGCTCTTCTGTGTGTGGCACAGATGTGTGCAGGTGCAGTCAGAGGTTGACATGGGTGTCTTCCTCCATGCACTCTACCTTACCACCTTGAAGCAGGATCTCTCTCTTGAACTCAGAGCTCATCAATTCAGATAGTCTAGATCTCCAGCTTGTCGTGGCAACCTTGTCTCCACCTCCTGTGTCCTTGTCATGCCCCAGAATTTACATGTGTGCTGAGAATTTGAACTCCAGTCCTTACAATTGTGCATCAAGTACTTTATCCACTGAACCATCTCCCCAGCCCAGAACATTACTAGTTTAAACTTGAATGAAAGGCCAGTGAGATAGCTCAATGAGCAAACATGCTTGCTACACATTCCTGGTAACCTGAGTTTGTTGCCCAGAGCCCACATGAAAGGCGAAAGAAAAGAGAAAACCAAGTCTATGGAGTTGGCTTATGACCTCCACACATGCACCAGGGCACACTTGCCCACACATAGAACAATGTATTCTTTTAAACAAACAAAAAATTGGGAGATGCCCACTGGGAAGATGATGGTTCAGCGGCTAAAAGCACTGTGCTCTTCCTTCCAGAGGACCCAGAACCCACATGGCAGCTAACAACTGTCTACAATGCCAACTCCAGGGGTTTCAGTGCCCTCTTCTGGCCTCCATAGGCACTGCACACATGTGCTGCACACACACGTTTGCAGGCAAAACATCCATACACATAAAACAAAGATAGGTAAATCACTAAAAGTTTTAAATTTTTGAAGTTAAGAACATGAATTTCATAGATAACCAAGTTCTCTGTTCCGGCTTCTGGCAGATTTGAGACCTGATCTAACGACTGAAAGGTAACAGCTGCTCCTGCCCCATTGGCTGGTGCATTTGTCTCCCAAAGACTGTTTTTAATGTGCATAATGAAATGTTTGGGGCTTATGTCTTCCAAAATCCGTGCCATTTTTATGTTTCCCACCGTCTTTTTTTTTACCTTCACCCCCTGATAGGGGCTGCTGATTACTTGCTTCTGAAAGTGGCTCTCTGCCTCGCTTAGCATGTAGTGCAGACCTTGCTGCTGCTGCCGTGGGCCTCTCAGCCATTTTTCTCTGAAGATTCTCTCGTCTGGCACGGGTTCGTTCAAGCAACTTCTATATTACACCAGTGTTAAAACACAAGGTTAGCCAAAGGTTGACAAAACCTTAGATGCCTTCTAAACCAACAAAAGCTTTGCAGGATAACAGTCAAACACATTTAAATTCCAAGTAATCAAACCAAGATTTACCAAATGAACAAGCACCCCAGCATCAAAATCACTAGATTCAATATAAATATTAATAAGCAGTGTGTAAAGATACTTACATAAGATTTTAAATGCTGTGAGTTTTCTGTTCCACTCAAAAGGTATAATTTGAGACTAGGGTGATAGTTTAGTGGATAAAGAGCCTGCCATACAAGCATAAAGACCTAAATTTGGATCCCCAGTACCCACAGAAAGCCAAGCATGGTGGCATGCATCAGGAACCACTGGGGAGGGACAGGGTCAGGATTCTTCAAACTCAATCTAGCCAACCAGTGAGTCAGGTTGGGTGAAAAATCCTGTCTCAAAACCTAAGGTGAAGAAAGACTGAGGAAGAGGCACGTCAAACCCTTGCCTCCAGGTGCACACACATGCATACCTGCACACACAGCCACGCAAGCACATACACACACAAAGGAAATCTGTATCACCCTGCTTGAATCTGTGCTGGCTGCCACGCCTGATGATTTGCTTTGACTAGTAAAATATGGCAGAAGTAACACACTATGTGACTAAAAGTCTTACAGTCTCTGCCCCCCCCTTTCTTGGACTGGCACTGAAGAGACACTAGCCCGCTGCTGGCACTGAAGGGACACTAGCCCACTCAAGCATGTGGCTCTGGCAGGCCTTGCCCTCCCCCATTCCCTCTCCCATGCTAGAAACCCTTTGGATTCCATCCCTAAAGCTAGCCACCAAGGTCTATTCCCTTATTTGGCCACTTCCTCCTCCTGAGGCTGACTACCAAAGTCCAGCAATCAAAGCCCCCTTTGGTTCACGTAATTAACATGGCCAATTAAAATTAAAGGCCTCATCCTAAGATGGGGTTTCCCCCTTTACCTTGTAAACTGCCATTTGCCTATGTGCTATGTCTGTCTCCTCTCTGTCCAGAGGCGGTCCTCTGTCCCTCTGGGACAAATACCCCTTCCCCTTTCCCTTGTCCCCTTCCCCCTCATCCCCTATCCCCTTACCACCCCATCCTAGCCCATTCTAACACAGACCTCCCCTTTTCCTCCTCTTAAAAATTACACCTGCAGGGTCACTTGCTGCTGTTTTCTGCCTGAGTCAGAAGCAGCCGCTGTAACTTTTCTTCCCCACTTAATAAAGGTTCTCTCTGTGAAAACAGGTGTTTGAGTGTGCTTTGTGCCTAATCGGGGTCAGGGAGGAAGCCACCACTGTTCGGGGTTCTCCTTCAGGCATACCATGTGAAAAGTCCAGGTTTGGCATGCTAGAGAAACAACTCCACTGAAAGCCAGCATCATGGCACCTAGCTCCAGACAATTTTTCCTAACATTCAGAAACGCTACACGATTCCAGACAAAACCAACTGATGAACAACAGCCAGTTGAGCCCAACACAAAGTCCTGCTCCAGTGAATAGAAAGTGGCTGTGGCTGTGCAGGAGCAGGCGGGGAGTACGGTGAGATCGCTCAGGAGGCTAGAGCACATGCTGCAAAGCTTGAGGCTAGAATTCAATCCCTGGAACCTACGTGGTGGAAGGAAAGAACCAACTGTTTTCTGAGTTCCACACATGTGCCTGGCATGCATGCACTACCACCCACGTACACAAGCAAATAAATGTAACTTTGTTTGTTTGCTTGTAAATATGCACACATGCATCTATCTACATGCCCATGGAGGCCAGAAGAAGTGGTTGTGAGCCACTCAATGCAGGTGCTGGGAACAGAACTCCATTTCTCTGGAAAAACAGCTTTGTTTAACCACTGAACCATCTCTACCAAGAAAAATTTTAAATTAAAAAATATTATGAGTATATGCCTGCATACATGCAAACAACATGCATGCCTGTACCCATGGAGGTCAGAAAAGGACATATGCCACTGGAACTAGGAATTATGGATGGCTATGAATTACCATATAGGTGCTGGGAACAAAGCCCAAGTCCCCTGCAAGAGCAACATGTGCTCTCCACCACTAGCCATCTCTCTAGCCTCCCCCATTTAAAAAAAAAAAATTAACAGAAAGTAGTTGTTTAAGTCAGTATGCTGGACAGAAAAATGGTCCCTCAAAAATGCTTGTGTTCTAATCTTTTGGAATCTTGAAGTGCAAACACTATCCTGGGTTATCTAAGGGGACCCCACGAAGCACAGTGGTTCTTAGTTACAGTGGGAAAAGGCGGCAGGAAGATCCATCAGGAAGACGACAGAAGCAGATGTCAGGATGTTGAGAATGAAGCTCTGAAAATGGACAAAGGTGCCAGAAGCCAAGGTATGCAGAGGATCTAGAAATTGAAAAGGTCTGGGAAATAGATCTTCTCCTAGAGCTTCCTGTGGTGACATATTATGTCCCCTTTTAAACTTGCCTGAGGCTCAGAGGACAGCAGAGCCACTAGATTAAACACAGAGGTCAGGCAGCGGCACACACCTTTAATCCCAGCACTTGAGATCTCACACCTTTGCTTGGGAAGCGTGCACGCGCGCGCGCACGCACACACACACACACACACACACACACACACACACACACACACGTCTTTAATCCCAGGAGGTAATATAGCAGGAAGCAGAAAGGTATATAAGGCATGAGGAAACAGGAACTCACTCTCTTTAAGCCGAGGATTTCGCAGAGGTAAGAACTAGTGGCTGGCTGATATCTGGCTCTGGGTTTTTTATTAAAAGACCATCTAAGATTCGAACAACAGCTTCCAGAGGAGTGAAATCTTACCCACACTTGACTCTGACTTGAAAAAAGCCACTTCAGACCTATGACTTACAGAACTGAAAAACAGTAAGTGTCTAAGTCACTAATTTGTTTGTTTTTTGAGACAGGTCTCCTGGACCTCATTATGTAGACCAGGCTGGCCTCAACCCCACAAGAGATGCACTCGCCTCTGCCTCCTGAGTGCTGGGATTGAAGGTGTGCAACACAATGCCCAGCTTAAGTCACTAAATCTATAATTTGTTACAGCTTCAAAACTAATACAGACACTCAGATCTGAAGTTGTGACAAACAGCAAAAAAATGACCCAAATAGGAAGTCTTTCATAACCCACTTCCCAAGGAGAAAAATGCTAAATAATCTTGTGTTTTATTAAATAAATACCAATATAAAATAAAATAGTTATACTTCAAAGCTTAGCCACTGGTAAAATCATGAATGTTCCTTTTTTCTTACTCTGAATCAATAAACATTGTGGTATAAAACAATTTATTCTCCCTCAAATGTTCACAATTAAAGGACACAGATAATCATTACCCTGCATACATAGAGCAGTAATTAATACAGATTGAGGATGAAGCTGTTTATTTGACCTGTTTAATTCCTTGATTAAAACAGAACAATTTTTAAGAACCCCTCAGAAGGAGTGTGGTGGCCACTCTTGTAGTCCCAGTACTGGCAAGGCTGACGGGGAGAGGTAGAAAGATCATGAGTGGGAAGCCAGTATGGGATACAAAACCAGTTCAAACTAGCCTGGTCTCTAAAGAAGACCCTGCCTAAACCAAAAGATGAACTAAATCTGGGTTAAGGCACAGCCCTGTGCACTGAGAACATCTTCTACCTTAGGTTCACTGAAAGGAGCGACACTCAATCAAAATGCTGTCTGGTTAAAGTATTTCATGAGCCCAAGACCTTCGTCCCCTAAAGAAGTCTCCTTCAACCAACTCAAGGGTGATCAGACTGCCATACAAATTCCTAACCGTCGGATAATCTCCATCCTTAAATACATCACTGAAAAGGCAAAAGCACCCTACTTATATCCATCCATGGACATGCCCAACATTCCACTCCCTGTAGGCAAGCACTTGAGTCAGCTGCCATGAGCAATGACTCACAACAGAAGATGTGGTTTTGCCATTCAAATGCACACAAGTGCTCTCCTGTTTGCAATGGAGTCAAAACTCAGATGATAAAAGAAAATAAAATTTGAATACTCTAAAGAACAAAATAAGGCTAGTAAGTGCCAAAGGCTTTTTATTGAAGAAATAGTATGTCCTCTAAATTACATAAACGTAAGTGCTCATCATTTTAAGTAGAGCTTCCTTATGTTGCATCATTTAAAAATATTTTCCTTCCCCTCCCCCCCCCAAAACAGGGTGGAGAACATAAAAAGGAAAGCAGTGGGAGAGAGGGATGAATTAAAACCAAGTAAAATGACACCTATGTATGAAAATGCTGTGATAATATTTTAGAATGCTATGTCAACTTTTTTAATCCCACCTTCAGTTGGGTGTGGCAGTGCACACATACAATCCTAGTACTCTGAGGATGGAGACAGGGGGATCAAGGCCAGTCTCTCTACATAGCAAGTGACAGGAAGCTGGAGACCAGCACGGGATACACAAAATCCTGTCTCAAACTGGGTGTGGGGGGTGTAGCTCAGTCTTTACAAGGCCTATGTTCAATCCCTAATACCAGAAATAAAACTTCTATCTGATATGTTAATTCAACAAGATGCTTTTAAATATGTTGGAGAAAATATCTCTGAGCAGGAGAAAACAGTCCATTTAGAATGCACACATTCTGGAAGGAACCACATCTAACAGGTAAGTGGAAGTGAAATATGTGACTTGGCAAGGAAGCTCTAGAGATCAACTTGCAAACTGGAAGTTAAATGTGAGTTTACAAAAGCAGAAAAGGCAGGTAAAGTGAGAACATGCTGGACATCAGGGCAGCAGGGAGAAGAAAAGCCAAGGAAAAGAATATTTACCAGGACTGTAGCATTTGAAACAGGAGTTATTAAGAGAATTAGACACTAATGTCCTGCCATTAATGTAACGAGTTAATTTCTTTTCTGTTTTATGACAGCATTGGTAGGGAATCACCCTGGGAGAATTTTTTAAAAATAATTTTCTGTGGTGCATGGTTTTGAGTAAGACACTTGTTGAAAAAGTCATTTATACTGACATTCAGTCCTTTTTTAGGCCAAAAAGAAAAAAAAAACTGTATCAGAAATTCATTTCACAGTACAAAAATGTTATGAAGGATATTGAGTACCTAGTAGTTGGAACTCACTCACAGTGTCCTCATTACCAATTAAGGTAAAGATGTCAGAGCTGTGATTCCAACTGCAACAGACCTAGCTTTTCATAATATAAACTACGAGTTAAGGCATGCACATTTCCAAACACATTCCAAAATGGCCCAAACAGGAAGTTATTTTCATCTGAGTTTTGTATTAGCTTCAAAAGGGCATTTTAAAGTAAAAGTGCAAATTTCAACCAACTTCCCAAAATGTTTTGTTCTCATTGGTTACTAAGAACATATAGAGTTACTCAGAGTAATTTTATTCTTTTAGTAATATAATATCATTTTTAATGTCAATATAATCTAGAATTGTGGTAATTTTTACTGGCATGCAAGTTTTAAGAATAAATATATTTTCAATACCCATATATTTTGAGACAAGGTTTCTCTGTGTAGCCCTGGCTGTCCTGGAACTTGCTCTGTAGACCAGGCTGGCTTGAACTCAGATCCTCCTGCCTCTGCTTCCTGAGTGCTGGGATTAAAGGTGTGTGCCACCACCACCCAGTTGACATAATATTTTTAAAAGTTTCACTGTAAGTGACAGATATTTGGTAAATAGTCATCCCTATTCTCGAAAGCTGCTACAAAATATGTCCTAGATGTTTCTATTAGAATATTTTTTCCAATTCATTTATTTTTATGTGTATGGGTGTTTAGCCTTCATCACACATGTATCTATCTGGTGCCTGTGGAGGCCAGAAGAAAGCACTGGATTTCCTGAGACTGGAGTTACAGACTGCTGGGAGACTGGAAGGGGTGCTGGGACTTGAACCTGGGTCCTCTGGAAGAGCAGGGTTCTTAACAGCTGAGCCATCTCTCCAACACTCTTCTAGAATTATTAAAGTTAACAAAGTGTTGTTTCCCTCAAGATAACAGAGAACTTAAAATGTGGGAAAAGTCTGTCATGTTGAAACCCTTAATTGTTGAAACCCTAAAAGTCTTGGGCTTAGCTTATGACTAAGTTATGTACTTATTAAGTACACTACCCAAATTAAATTACTACTATCTATGACATTTTCCAATGTAGTACAGAAGCACTGTACGCCCACTTTGCAAAACTCACAATATAGTCTTGAAATATGCACAACAGTTTAAAGAAAGAGAAATAAAGAAAAAGAGGAACTGCTCTGGAATAAGAGTGGGCAAACAGCAACGGGAAATTCCTTAATGCCAGTGCACAGCTGCAACATGAAGCTAAAACTGGAGATAAATAATAGGATTTACAACGTAAGCTAGATCCTATTCCCAAGGAGATGAGGAAGGTATTGTTTGGAATGATATGCTACATAAACACTTCAGTGTACTAACTTTACATCACACGCTAGTAATTTTGGTTTGTTCAATAAGCCTACTTCCTTTCAATCAGTGTTAATCCTGCGCACGAAACTTCTGAAGTTAGCAGAGCAGTGACGTCTGGAGGAACTAGAGACTAAAGCACCTGCTCACTAGGACTTGGCTGATTTCATCACAGGATTCTTAAGTGCACAGCTCCTCAGGGCCCGTGGTGAACCCTCTATCACTTCCCATCAGATTCCAAGCACTCAGTCCGGAGTCACTGGGCAGACTCCACCCTGCCAACGATTCCAGCTTTCCCGGAGGGCCGGTCCCATCAGGCCCCAAGCCGCCCTCTCCCAGGAGAAGGCAAGACTTAGGGTAAAGGAGGGAAGTGCGCTTTAAGTCACAGGGAACCGAAGGGCAGGGTCAAGCTAGAGCAGTCCGGCGCTCGCACCCAGTGCCAGCACTTGGGAGGTGGAGGAAGGCCGGCCTCGGCTCCAGAGCGTTCGGGGCTAGCGTGGGGTTCTGAGGCCCTGTCTTCCCTGCCTTCCCCCAGAGTCTGAAGCTTGCCCCTGTTTCCCCTGGAGCAGCAGAGCCTGGGAGGCTGCAACCCCGCGGCTTCCGCCCGCCTGCACGCTCGCAGTGCGCACGCGCGATGCTGCCTGCCGGGGGGCCGCAGGCTGACAGCCAGCGCGGGCGGGGGTCCGCGGGGGTCATGGTTCACAGCACCCGCAGAGTCTCTCACCTCTGTAAACGGGTCCATCGCCCCAGGCCTCACGCGTGGACTACGAGACGGTGGGTCCGGTGGT